>JAEIFU010001330.1:0-72968 GCA_018904235.1 Lordiphosa stackelbergi | reverse complement strand
TACGTATTGCTCGACTTACTTTCAAACCAAGAGTTTCAGTCTCAGAAATTCGTGCATGATTTCAGTATTTTCGGCTTGGATCCAAGAATATTCCGTCTTACCGTACTTGGGATATCAAATCGGATATCAAGCACGATCGGTGGTTTTTTCTGGAGGTAGGTCTGAAAAAGTCTTAGTAAGAAAAACTTTTGTTTTTAATGCTATCGCTCCCAAACTCATTACTGGTCAATATTATATGCTAACAATAACAATATTATATCTGTCAAGTTTGATCCAAATCTGATTACTATATCGTATAGCTTTTATAGGAACGATTGGTCGAAAAACTAGTTTTAGTGAGAAAACTTTTGCTTTCAATGGTAGCATCTTTATTTCTAGATATGAATGTTGTCTGTTTAATGTTCTGGAAAATTTGATCAAAATCGGATGAATATATCGTATGCTCCATGGTATATAAACTTCGGTAGAGCCGAAGTTAGCTTTCCTTTAATTTTTAAAATTGGATTTTTTCGAACTACCCTATAAGCTTTCTAAGTGAAACTTCTGAATATAAAGGGCTATTTTTTTCTGAGATTTTTCATCTCAGCTGAAAATTTTCCAGAAATATTTATACTTGGGCAAAATCGATTTTATAAAAAAATAACCACATTTACCAAATATTAAAATCCAAAAATTTCTGTCTTGTGGAAAAATCAAAACCTCGTGTTTGGTTTTTCTGTAAGGTTATTTAATGCAGCTTACATTAAGACACATTTGGTGACGTGGCCACAGGACCTGCAAATGTAAACAAACCTCGCTCAACACACGTTTATAAAAATACCCCATAGTCCCGAAGTGCTGCGAGAAAATGTACAATTTATTTGAGTTCAGCGGCCAAAAATACATAAGGAACGATTGCTAAATTCTCTGTTGCAAAAGTTGGCCTTTTTTGTAAACTTGTAACGCTTTGAACCACTTATAAAGCTGGTTCAGTATTGGGATTTGAGTATAATATTAATATTTATATGCAAATTTGAGCGCATAAACAATGCACTAACATTTGAGCAGAAACTTTTAAAACCTAAAACTGTGCGCGAACCGATTCCAATGCTTAACCTCCAGAACGAAAATTCAAAGGAATTTTAGCCATGCTTTATAAGCTAATAACTGTTAAAACACTCTTTTGAGTTTAAAATTCTTTTTGACGAGAAACAATTTCTTCACAAATTTCGTCACTGTACACTAGACCGTATCTGCCTTTTCTGTTCTTCAAAACATATTCAGTATATTAAGTATATTTTATAAGATATTAACGCAAATTCAAAGTCAGATTTTTTGAGTTTTTAATAGCAGAGCGCAAACCCCAATTTCCTTTGAACTATCTGTAAGATACCTTTTCCGTTTCCCAACCGAATCAATTTTCGCTGCTCACATGCGACATTCTGACCTTAACGAATATGATGAATTGGTTGCTTTAACCATAAAACTTCGTTTTAATAAAGAATTCTCCGATTGAACTTAAAGTCTAAAAAGCTGGAAGAAATCGATTGCAGTGCTCCGTCGTGAAGCTTTGACTTCTCGAAGGCTTGGTCGCATAAGCTGCTGATGGTGAGTTTTTAACGTTACACATTTAGTGCTGCGCCAATATACAATAAATCAAACTAATGTTGAAATAATTTTGTGTTCTTCAAAATAACTCAATAATAAGCTACAACAATAAAAATTATGTAAGTTCCCAGAAAATTTGTATAAAAATATATGACAGCCATTTTCCAGCTTGCTCCTTGATCAATCATTTTTTTTACATAAAAAATCTAAAAGAATTTGACAGCCCTCCCCTCTATTAATATCCATTAAATAATGGTTAGAAATAAGTATTTAAAAGTATAAATAATAATGAAGAGTATATGCGAATAAACTTAAAAAAATTTTAAATAATTTTTGGTGATAGCTTTCAAATCAAGTACAAATATCGAGCTTACTTCAATATCGGACCTTTTTGATTGGACCGGAATGGGGGATCAAGTCGAGCTCGAATAACTAGTTAAAATGAGTTCCGTGTTATGTTGAAATAAGCCTATATCGAGCTAAAGTCAAGCTATCCCGAGCTAACGTCGGACTAAAGCCGGTATTGAAAAATCAACCAATGGTTTGAGAAAATCCGGCCAAACCAACTTCTGACATTGGATATTTCGACTTTTTTTCTGTGTACTTCATATAAATTGAGTCACTTTGACTTTGCTTTGATGATCATGAGTTGTTCTGAGTACCAGGCTTTAACAATAATTTTGTTGCCAGTCTGAAAATTGAGAACCCAACTTATTTTTAAAGATGATTTGTTCCATGATCCAATTCAATCAACCCGTTTTGTTTCTATCCATACGTACTTCCATTCGTAAAGGCTCAATAACCTAATCAATTTACATGCTTAACTCTTCAATAGTTATTCCAGATGTGTGCGAAAATTGTAAAGAATTGTTCCACTGATTATTGTGCAAGTCAGTTACCCACTCTTTCTCTCTCTCTCTCTCTCTGTCACTCCATCTCCTTCTTACTCACTCTCTCGTCCTCTTTTCTCTCCAACATTAAGGATGCGCAGAATATCCTGCGGCGTACATACATTGTGGCACAACATCAATGATGTACCTTATTGCATAGGTAAAGGTAATGAAGTGCATGGCAAATTGCATGCAACATGCACAAAAATTGTGTATGTAAAATATTTTTGGATTTAATAAGCCGCAAGCCAGTGGCGTGACCAATGCCCGAATGCCCGATAAAGCTGGTTGAAACTTACCTAGAACGAGAAGAAGTGGCATAAAGATAATGATTAGCAAATGTAAAAATAACAACGTTTTAGAGTGTACATGAGACTTAGTTTTGGGTGTGGAATGAAAATGTATGAAATTAAAGCGAGATGAGAAAAGGGCAAAAACACGCCACTGGAGCGACAGGTAGTTTAATTTATGTGATGCTGCTCCTGCTCCCAGCCAGCCGTTGTTCTTCTTGTTGTTTCATTTCGCTTTTGCTCTCCGTTCCTGTTCCTGTGCCATTATGCTGCGTCGTTTTAATGGGGCCCCTAGCCAAGTCACGAGCTGCCCGCCAACAATGGCGAACATGACGACGACGAGGATGGGGTCACAAAAAAATAAAGGATAAGAGGCAAAAGGCAAAATAAAATAAATAAATAAAAATTGCAAAAAAAAAGAAATAAAAACAATTTTGTCTGTGAAGTTGGCAAGCGAGTTTCCCCCGCGGTCTCTAAAAAAAATATATTCAACAACAACACAAAAACGTGACCGCGCATTTTTCAATGTCAGACGGAAAGCTGTCCAAACATTTTGAGCGAAAAGTACTTTAATTTTAATCAAGCTGGAAGAGTTATAATTTATATAAACATGTATAGATAACCCAAAAACCCAACCAAAAACAGTTTACAAATTGTTCATGTGTAAGAAAATTCTGTGTAATTTTTTTTTTTTGGTTTTTGCTTGCGCCATAAAGAATTTACGCTACATAAAATTTAATAATTTCATTTTTTATGAACGCACACACACACACACACACACATACATACATACGATAGGGTGGCATGTGTGCACGTTGAATTATAGCATACTTTTAGGCGTGTGCCCTGGCAGGCGCATTATTTCAGTTTTTATGGGTTACATAACGAGCCAGGCGGAAATAGAGAAAGAAAGTATGACAAAAAATAAAAGAAAAAGCGCGAGGGAGAGAGAGAGAGAGAGGGAGAAATAATGTAAGAGCAGGAGCAGCTGTTTGAAAGTTGGCAACAAAAAATATACAATTTTCTAGAGTTTATTTTAGGCATATTTGATAATAATTATGTCGCACAAATAAGAAAACACTTTGGAGAGAATTTATTTTAAAGGAAACCATTAAATTTAATGGGAACAAGCAGAAGTAAACATGAAACTTTAACCAAGAACCTCTTCTAGCTTTAAAAGTCATATTTTAGTACGTAAGCAAGTGTTGGTCCTTCGAGCCGGATCGTAGAATGTATGGATAAAACACTTTTGTTGAGCCCGGTGTAGTAAATTTAAACTAGTGAGGTCTGTGAAAAACCTTACATATCTCACAATTGTTCAAACTTTAAGAATATATTTTAAGCAGCTTGATTTATCTGGGATTAAAACCGAAATAACAAATGGTTAGAAATTTATCGTTTCGGTTACCGGTTTCAAACCATTTTAATTTTTTCAATATATATATACATCTTAATTCTTATAATTTGAGCACAGAAAAAATGTTCGTTGTTATACAGTAATTTTTACTGCGAAATATTGTTACAAGTACTTTGTTCATCTTTTGTTTCCTTTTTTTGGTATAAATAACCCATACAAATTTGTTTTGTTGTTGGTTTTGTAACTGCGGCTTGCAGTAACATTGCACCATTCAAAGAATACCTCGCACGTAACAGTAGTGAATATATTTTGTTGTTATTTTTTTGGTTTATTTCAAAACATAAAATTTTATTAATTTTTTTTTTTTTTGATTTTTGTTTTGAATTTGGAATTTTTTTTTTAAAATATTACCACACAAAAAAATGGTAACTATTTTTCGTTTTTGGCTAAAAATTGTTGATTTAAATATAAACAAGACAAAAATCTTTTAAAATTAATTATGTGTCCCTTTAATTTCAAACTGCTAACACTTTTTTTTTATTCTCCCCAATTTTCAAAAACACTATTTTTTAAAGCTGAGTGTGGAATTAAAACTTGAGAATTTCAAGGAAGCAATTATGGAAACATTTTGTTCACACATTTAATACACATTTTTTCCCTTGCTCGTAGAAGCGAGGCGGGGAGGTGCAGTCGTCTTAAAACGTCAGTCACATCGAATTTCAGTCCAAGGGAACCGAGTTCAAACCCTTTCAGAGTAAGTGAAAATTTTTCATTAAAAAAACATAAGTTTGTTCAATTTGTTGTTTTTCGAAAAAAAACAATATAATTCAGGCAACCCGCAGCAGGGTGAAGTAATTTGAATTTTGTTTCTTTATATACAAAAATAAAAATAAAATTTTGATTTTAAATGAAAAAACTTTCAGGCAAAAATCAAAAATGGAAATTGGTGAATTTAGCAATGAAAATGTTTTTGTGTGTTTATAGTTCAATAAAGTAATATCTTAGACACATTGCGAGTGAGTCTAGACGTCGCGCATTGGTGTTCAAATTGTGCTGAGTTCATGGGCCCCGAGTTCGTGTCACCCCAGAGTAAGACATTTTTTTTTGCTTTTCAGATTTAGTACTTAGTAACACCGTGGTGTGTGGAATTTGTATTGTTTGTGGTATTTGAACGGAGGCTGTGTTAGACTTATGAGTATGGATGGGATTTTGCATATTTGCGTATTTTGAACCGTTTGTCGGATTTAATTTTTTAATTGCACTCATCTTATTTTTATTGCAAAATGACGTAATTCCGCTAAAAACTATTTTACATACATTGCAAAATATGCTAATATGCAAAAACCAATTTTATACGAAAACTCCATATTTCAGATCACATTAAATCCTTGCTAAATCAGGGTTACTAAAAGGTAAAACATTAAGAAAATGAGTGATAAAATCGTATGATTTAAAAACGGCTAAAAGATTTGCCATAATTTGTTTGATAAAACTGTTTTGAAATACATATTTTCAAATGAGGTAACCGGCGTGCGTTGCTACATATCCTTAAGAATTTTAAATACAAAACGATGAAGTAAAGCTTAATAGACAATTGCCATCTATCAAATTTCAGTGATAATCTAAGCTTATACATTTTTTTTTTAATTTACGCGATTTTTTGCTCTGTATGATCTACCTTCTATTTATCAGTCGATTAACACGTCTTCGTGTCAATCTAAGCAAATGTTTAAATATCTTTAAGCCGATTTACCGACACCTATTATGTACCCGTCTTTAATTGCCAACCATTAAATCTTCGTGATAGTCAAATCAAATCATAAAATTTTGTATATTTCCGGATTTTTGGACCGATCTTGATATTGACCCGTCAATTTACCCGTTTACATTATACAAAAAGCTTTAAAAATTTCGCGACTTTCGGATCGTTGTATCTAACCATTTACGCGTCTACAATAATTGCCAAAAATCATAAACTTAGTGATTTCTTGAGGCCTTCCATCTACACCTCCTTTTTACCAGTCTACATAGCCATCCATCAAATCTTCATAAAAGGTCGTAAAAAAATTGGCAAATTTTTGGACTATTCAATATACTCAAATGAAATGAAAAATTAACAAATTTCGCGATTTTTTGTCTACACCTTTTATATACGCGTCTTCAATTGCTTATTATCCAATCTTCACGATTATTTTCGGTCGTTTGATTTACTTGACCACTTGATCTACTCCTCCCTTTTACTTGCTGGTTTATGATACTTATGAAACTCAAATGTGAATTTTTGATATTACGCGATTTTGTTGACCATTTGTTCCTTTACAGTATTTACTCGTTTACTATTGCCGTCTATTAAATGTAAAAATTGTCCAATATTTTAGAACGTTCACTATACACCTTTCTTTGCCAACGCCTGTGGTTTTTTAAATACTCATATGAAACTTTGGCTAATTTTGCGGTGTTGGACCATTAAATGCTTTGAAGAAAATGTTCAACTTTCGCGATTTTTGATCGTTCGGTCTTCAATTTCTATTTAACTTCTATATGGGTCGTGTCTCTAATCTTTATAATAATTTTTATTTTTTATACATTTTACATATTTTGCATATTTTTTTTTTTGCATATTTTGCATATATTGAATATGCAGTTTAAATGGAAAGTGGGTTTTTATATTAGTATAAATCCAAAATTTTCACCTCAATCTGCCTTCATTAAAAAAGTTGCATAAAATCCGCTGTCCACTTTTGAGTTTACAAAAATTATCTATTTTTTTATTTGTGGAGCATTTTCCCTGGTTGAAATCTACTGGCCAAAGCATTTTAACCACAGAATTGGTTGAATTTACCGACAAAACTTTTGCTGTGAGTATCCTAATTGCGTTTGAAATTTTTGCGTCCAATTTGTTCTTAATAAATTGTACACCAGAAAATAGTCGTTAGACACTTACAGCTAAAAGTTCTTATACTACTTTCGATAACAAATACAGTTCTGGGTATTTATAGGAATTTTCTTTGTACCATTCGAGTATATCGGTGTTATCGGTAGCTATTCATATAAAATCAACTTCGTCTATTTCAGTTGACAAACTTGTGTATAAGTTCGTCTTAATATCAGCTAATTCTTCCATTACCGTTTTCGATTCGGTTCTTTAAATTGTTTAATCTTTCCACTTCCAATGTTTTGATAGCCAACCGTATAAGCTTGAGCCTTTGAGCTTGGGCTATCACTTTTGCATATGATTGAAGATTTCATTGCTGGTGACAAATGTTTCGTTTGAAAAAACACTCAGCTGGGTATTGAAAAAAAATGATTTTCTTAGCCGTAAGCTGGCTGGCTTAAATCGAAAAATCAAAACTATTACCTGAGTCCAACAGATTGAACTTAGGAATGAGAACAGGCCTGGATCACAACACCGCGAGTTTCACAACACTTTATATGTTGTTGTTAACATATGCATAATTATAATTAAAACAAGTAAAATGAGACATTGTTTTGCATGCTAACCGCAAATTCTTTATTACACAGAGCGCACAGATTTGTGTTTTGGTGCGGTATTCTAGAGCAATGAACATTTATAATTTTGAAGAAGAAGAAGAGGCTTTAATGAGTTGCAATCGAAAAGTCAGCAAGATCAGACAGAGAAATGAAAGCTTTATCGCTCGTTGATTGAATTTGCTAAACTAATTGACTGAAATTCTGCCGACGTCTCTGCTGCTGCTGCCGAAAACTTGAAGGTATGCATGTGTATTGCTATAGATGGGGGAGTTGCTTAGCGATGTGACTTAGTAGATAGTGACGTTCATTTACACTAGAATTTTCGTGATAACTAAATATTAAAAATTTTGGATTTTTTAGCTGGCTCGAGGTCAATGTTTTTTACGTGCTTATTAAAACAAACAAACACGGTTTTTAATTTTCCAATATTTCAAAGGATTCGTCTTCGAAAAAAAAAAGAGTTATTTAAAATCCCAAATAAAAAACAAACGCTATCCATAACAATAAATATTAAAAATATATTTTGTTTTGGTATCATTTTTTGTTTCATTTATGGTTAATCCATATAATATTCATTTCGTTACTCGTTAAAAATAATGATTGTTGTTTCGTTTGGATACCCTGTCATTTGTTAATCCACCATGTTTTAAAAAAATCACATAATCAAAAGTCAAACTGAAGGCAAACTAAAAAATCGAATCGGCTTACAGAGTAAATGCTGAGAGCATGAGAGAGTAAGAATGCTGTTTGCTCGACAACAAGCACTACTATTACTTCAGCAAAACATGCAACATGATCATACATCATAAGTAAAAGATCAGCTTTAAATGCCTTAATTATTTAATTTTAAGGCCTGTTTAAAAAATCTTCCCTTTTGCTCTTTTTTTCAACATTTTTCTTTTGATTATCTTTTTTAAAAGCCCATTAGCTTGCATCGATCCCTTGACCAATATTTAATGCAATTTTCCTCAACACTTGCGCTGCTCATCCTGCTTTTGCGTTTCCATTCTTTTGCGTTAATATTTCACTAATGGCATTGGCTGGCTGAAATTGCATTACGCTCAAGTTGACGTTGACTCATTTTAATTGAATTTTAACTTCAGTTCGAAATTGAATTACGTGCCAGGGCCAAGACACAGAGACAAGCGAATTTTTCAAGAGCGACTGAACCGAAAATATTCATGTGGGCGTTCAACTGGACGTACACGAAATGGCACCGAACTGCGCGTGAAAATTGCATTAAGTCAGCTCGGATCACGACCAAAAAAAAAAAAATTGCATTACAGGCGCCTAAAAGCACACACTAAACGTTTGCGGGTCGAAATTCACTTTCGTTTTGCACAAAATTCATTATTTTGCACTTAATTAAAAACACGCGCGGGCATAAAAAGGGAGCACGCACACACACTCACACATCAGATATACATATCAGCCTCATCTCCTGCCATAAAAACACAGCCGCCAGCCAGCCTGGTCAACTGGAAAAACAACAACCAAGCCAAGCCACCATCTCTCTCTCTGTCTGTCTGTCTGGCTGGCGGCCACCTCCTCATCCTCCTTTTTTTATTTTTTCTGTTGTTTTCGCATTGCCGCGTCGCAGCTTTTTTTGCTGTTTGATTTTGGACTTTGGCAAAATCCTTTCGCTTTCGTTTTCAGGCATTTAAATGCCAGGCAAAAGGCCGCATGTGGCTAAAATGGCGAGACACTGGCAGAGCGCGAAATTGGCAACAGAATTTGCATGTGCTTTGGGCCATGGGATACCGCCGGAAAGGGAAAGGGAAGTGGAGGGGGCAACCACTTTTATTAATTCCTTGGCGCAGAGCTAATAACTCAACGTGTTCCCTCTCTTCGTTTTAATTGCCTGTCTTTGCATTCGTTTTCATATCAAAGGTATTAAAAATACGGCAAAAAATAAAACCAATTTCCCCATTTGGTTTTTGACAGACCAAGATGGGAATCTTTGCTGCCACTATTTTATTTTTATACGCTGGCCCCCAAAATGCCAAAGGAAGCGAGGCAGAGCAAAAAGTACGAAACGCGGCCATAAACTACAAATCATGCCAAGAAAGACAACAGCAGACCAAAGAGCCAGCTACAAAAATAAAAGAAAAAAATTGTCTAAAAATTCAACATAACCTCGAATGATTTATGGATGCCTGCGAATATTTAAAAGGTATACGAGCAGCATCGGCGGCGGCCAAGCAAAAAAAAAGAAAAAAAAAGCCAGCAGAAACAAAAGGAATATCAGCAGCAGCAGCCAAAGTTGTGGGCAAAAATATTATTGTGAATGCTTCAAGCTGCATCTTCTTGAGTTGGATTTAAGTGCATTTCGCAGCGAAACAACCAAAAGGACATAAAAGCTCAAAAAGGGCATACAACAACAACAACAACAACAGCTAAAACAACAGAAAAATGTGCGAAAAATTGGAAAAAGGGAATGCACAGTGGAGCAAAGCAGAAAGTTTTAAAAAATTTATCAATTATCTTACAAAACCTTTACATACAGAAATTCAAGGAACAGTTGTAAGTCTTTGATTTGGAATTAATAAATCATGCCTGAACAAATATTATACATATAACTATTTGAGAGTTCGTCGACACGGAATAGAAATTTTATTGACGATGCTTGAGAAATTTGTACCTAAAAATGAATCCTAAACCAAAATTATAGCTTCTAAGCTCAGACGGAACGTTGTCAAAAGTCAACAGAGACGAGAAAATCTCCACCCAAGATAATATTCTTAATTTAAATCTAAACAACCTTGGATATATTTGATTATATTCAAAACAAAAATACTAAACAAGTAAGAGCGTTGCAGTCGAGTGACCCGACTCTGAAATATCCTGTACAATTGAGACACACATGCAAACACACAAACGTGCACACACACGGACAACTGGGAAGTAAGCAGCATCGACACCGCCAGCGACCACAGAGCAATAATCTGTACGATGAGCCATGGAAGAACTTCCAAAATGAACTCCCGCGCCCCCACCTGCTTGTACAAAACAGACACTATAGACGAGGCAATGGTGACGATGCTTCTAGAGGATCTCCCACTACAAGGAACGGCAAATGATATGGCGGATCAAATGGCGAACCACATCGAGCAAGTCTGCGATGCTTCTATGGTCAGGAAGACGAAATCACCCTACAGGCGTAGTCCTACCTATTGGTGGACTACAGGTAAAGGGAAGCAAAGGACCGCATGCAACCCAGAAGCCTTTGCCATGCTTTACAATACATGCCTTAAAGAAGGAACTTTCCCGAGAAGATGGAAGACGCAGAGACTGGTGCTTATTCCAAAGGGGGATAAACCTGTAGACGAGCCAGCCTCCTCTGTATGGTGGACACCACTGGAAAAGTTCTAGAGCGCATTATCCACACGAGAATCGAAGAAGCACCTGTCACCGATGCAATTTGGCTTTCGGAAGAAACGTTCTACCATAGATGCGGTGAGCAAACTGTGCAAAACGGAAAGCAATGCAATTGAACGGGGATCGTTGGCTGAGGAAGAAGGTAGAGACAGCCACCATTCAAATAGGAGACGATACAATAACCTCACGACCACACCTGAGGTATCTAAGATGCGAGCAGCAAGGCAAGCAGGACAGCAGCATCGCTGGCAAGAATTATGGCCAACACCAGAGGGCCAAAGCAACCGAGGAGAAAATTGCTAGCAAACGTAGTAAGCTCCACACTACTCTACGCAGCGCCGATATGGGCAGAAGCAACAGCACATACATCCGCTCTGCCAACACTGTAAGGCGACTATGTGCCCTCCGAGTGAGCTGCGCATTTCGTACCGTCTCCCACGATGCAGCATTGGTCATAGCTGGCATCATTCCACGGGACTTCATCGCTCAGGAAGCAGCAGAGATCAGAACATAGTGCTGAATATAAAATTTAACAAATTTATCCTTTCCACAGAGTGTTTACAATTTGCTTATTTAAAATGGACATAGAAATTCTTGGGCACTTGAGCCACGGTCACACCGGCAGGGCTGAAAAGGCACTAATAGTAGGTTGCAGTGCGTCAGCTCTCTGCTGTTTATTAGTGGTATTCATTAAAGCAATTTAGATTTGGTTTAAATTTCATTTAAGGCTTTAACATTGATTTGGTTAAGGCTCATGAACAGCTGTTAGTGAGAAAAAACCTCTGACTGACAAGGAAACAAACCAAATTATCTGGGAGTCCTATTGCAGTCAATGGCGGGTTTCTTTCCGTAAATATAAAAAAAAATTTAAATTGATGTCTTTTGGAAATGAATGAAAAGTGAAACTTTATTTGAATATTAATTGACTCTAATCGCCGATGCAGTGACTCCATTTTAGTCTCTAGTTTGATAACCTCTCCAGCCTCAGCGCCTCCCACAACAGCAACGGCTGGGGATATCTGAGGGGATATCTGAGGAAAGAGTACCTCCAATGCCTCTTCTACGAGCTGAAATCAATATTGAAGCTTCTTGATGGGATTCGACTGAGGGATCAAATCAAGATCAAATAACAAGATAAAAACAATCCTGTGTTATGTTGAAATTAGCTTATATCGAGCTAAAGTTAAGCTCTCCCGAGCTAAAGTCGGGACTAAAACGAGAATTCCGGGATTGAAAAATTCGTACTGAAATTACTGCACCATTGACTAATCACAGTGAAAGTCCTCAGCATGCAATAAGCCAGACGGTGCAAATGCAAAAACCGACGAGGTAGGGAGTTTGAGATGCATTGCAATCATGCATATGTTTAAAAAGAGTAAGTTATAGCATCTTAAGCATTGGCTATAATCTGCTTTTTGTTGCATTTTCCTGAGACTACCTAGCACACGATCTGTTAGCTGAAGCTTTACAGAAAACTGTTGGATGGTAGATAAGTTGAGAGATGCTAAATATTGTTTTTGAGATTTTTTTAATCTCATTTCCAGCTATTTCACACGTTTTTTCCCAAGGTTTTTGAAAAAAGATTTTCATTCTTGTTTTAAGATTGATTTTTTTTTCAGTGTTAGAGTTTACAAATAGAGAAAACTAAGAAAATATATACAATTCCGGTTGAACTAGCTGTTCTTTAAAATCCTAATTGCAGTTTAATTTCTTTTCCTTTCTCAAAGTCAGGTTCATTAATTACACAAGTTAACACGATTTTTCATCCTTTACAATTCGATGTCACTCCTTAGGTAAAATCACGAGCTGAATCCGAATGGACCATAGACATTTTTAATACCACTTGAACGGTAAAACTGAAATTGCTCATTTTTTAGATAAATGCTAACAACTTCTACAATTTCCAACAGATTTCGATGTATGAACACTTTTTGAATTTGTTATACATTAGGTTACATCATCCAAAAGAGAAATAAATTTTAAAAAAATTTTTTCTTGGTGAAAATAACGGTGTAATTTACGGTTTTTTTTCAAACTTTCGATAAAAATGAAACAAAATTCTCGATATCTTTGTAATTAGCAGCTACACTACAAATTGAACAATAAAATAAAGTATGAACGATTTAAAGATAATTTTATTAGCTTTAATTTGGTGTACAAAATCTATTCATAAGTTATTTCATAATTGAGATTTTGGAAATTAAGTAAGAGGTTCTTTTTCAAAAATGCAAAAAAACGGTAATTTGGGACTATCTCGAAATCTGTTCTACTGAGAAATTTATAAGCTCCATATTCGGATTCAGCGCGTGATTTTACATAAGGAGTGACATCAAATTGTGGAGGATTAGAAAAAAATTATAAATTTGTAAACTTGTGTTATCGATAAATTGTTATCGCTGCAATAGTGTGACTCTGAACTAGGTGTGCCCAAAGCCCATGGCGCTCGGCTAAACTGAGTGCAACAACAACTTCATATGTGTCTCTCTTTTCTTTCACTCCGAGCGAAGATTTTGTTCTTGGCTGCGAATGATTTCTGTTGCATCAGACAGACACGAGCACACACAAACAAATATCGGTTTTCTTTATATTTTTTTTCTGGTTCTTGTTGTTCCACAAATATTTTTTTTATTTGTAATGCTGTTTTGTTTGTTCTTGGTGTTTGTTCTACAAAAAATTTAATAAAATTACTTGAAAGACACTGAGGATCAATTTTGCAGCGGCTAAAGAACATTTTCTTTGTTGATTCAAACATAAATTTGTTGGCAATCTAAAGAGTAAACTAATTGACCTGTTCCTGTCCTCTCTTGTAGTATTTATTTGTTCCTCTGATTCATTAAATTCCATTTAAAGGAAGTTGAGAAAAATATAATTGAACATGGCAATTGGTTGAAACAGCTTTCAACGATATATTTGAAAATTCTTTTGGGACTTAATTGATCTTAAATATTAAACTGTAGACTTAATTGTCAAAATGCCTTAAATATAAAATATGTCAAATTACAAAAATCAAACTAATATATAATAATAACTGTTATTTGTTTAGTAAATTAGCCGAAGCCAATAACACACTCAAAAACACCACCCGGTGTTTGCTATTTACTCCCTCTGTTTTGTCTTTGGCAAAGTCGAAATTAACAACAAGTTTGCACGAGTTCGCTTGAAATTTCTTAAGAACAGGACTTGACGATTGACACCCACAATAACAGACATTTTATATTGTGCAAACTGAGCGTCCCTTTGTCCAATTTTAAATGATTTATTCCACTGTAAAACATTCAAGAAAATGAGCAAAGAAGTTGTATAAGAATTTACGACAAAAAGGCGTTAAGCTCGTTGCTGTTATGGGCAGGTCAGGTAAGAAAAGTACAAGCAAAAAAAAAATGTATATAAAATAAAACAATGGGCACATAAATTGCATTTTCACTTTTAATATTTGCCTTGCTCTTGGGTCCTTTTTTAATGAACATTCCCGATGGTTTCTTTATTCCCTATATCTAATTATGGTTAACTCAAAGTGAAGTCAAAGTTGAGGCCTTGGGGCATCCTTTAGCACTTAAAAACCGCCAACTCAATCTGGCTCGATCAAGTGACCAGTCAAACCACAACTGCTTGGGGTCAGAATATTTCATGAGTGCGCACATTCTCTGTAGTTTGCCTTTTTTCTTTGCTTTTTTTTTATTATAATATGCATGCAATTGTTGTATGTGGCTAAAAATATGTTTAAATCGCGCCCAAAGCCAGAGAGACTGAGGCAGAAACTTGTTTTCAGATTGTAGTTGTTATTGTTGCCAGTTTGGCCACAGTCAAGGCAAGTTTCGAATGCAGCTGGCTGGGCTAACTTGTTGTGGGTCTGGGCCTGGCCTGGTCTGGGGCTAACTCGCTTACAATTTGACCGTGACCTTTTCGTATAAAATTGCCCGGTCCTGGCTCTGCTTCGTTTCCATTAAAACTGGCATAAATATTAATTAAATGATATGCAAAATGTGCTGCATACTTTGGGGCGCAATGACAAAGGGCAATTTGCGTCAGGTAATAAGTTATTAAATGAAACGCACACAACAAAAGAAGGCAAATGTTGATAATAACATTAAAAATGTTTATCTTTTTAGCTGGCGACCAAGAAAAATCTACACAAAAGCTAAAATGTAGCACACACAAAATGTTCTATGTGTGTGTGTGTGTGTGTGTGAGTGTCCCGCGACAAGCTTTCCCTGCAGAGCGGCGCCAAGCTCCCCGAAAAAAGGCAAGGCAAATTGAATTTTCCCTGAGCAAAATTAAATTTCCAAGGAAATTGAATTTTTTGATTAGTTTGCTTTTTGCATCTCTCTTCAACACACACACACACACACACACTACACACGCAAGCAAAAAGAAGCACCAACAGAACAAGCGGCGAAAACAAAAGTAAAATGAAGAGCCAAAGAAGAAGACGACGAGGGAAATGATTTAAAAGTTAAATGAAATTAAAAACACAATTTTCATTTTGCATCAAAAAATGAACATTTTCACAAATTTCTTGCATAATTTGTAAAATAAATAGAAATATGTATATGCATATTTACGAGGGATGTCCTTAAAATAAATGCGGGATCTGTAATGAACATGTTATCAAGTGGTCAAAGCAAGAAAACAGAAAAACGACATCTACATTTTGTAATTTTTTTTTAAATTTTTTGGTATTTTATGGGTTTGATAACTATCGAAATAGAATGTTTGTTTATCTCGATTAATTTACTTGAGGTATTCAAAGTAGAAGTGTGTGTCAGCTCGAACCAAATCTCTTAAGGTCAAGACATTTGGTTTGGTTTTAAAACAGGAAACTTCCCTCCAATAGCTATGAAAACTGCTTTGATTTGATAGTCAAAGTTAGCTGACGATTGACTTCGACTACAGACTGTAGCAAATAACATTTAAATGACTGTGTGGTGTACACGGCCCTTCAACAGCGAAGCTGTGTGGTGTAAACGGGCACATTATCTCCCATCGAATGGTGCAAGAGACGCCGACTCAATGCTTCTTCTCTCTGTCGTCTCTTTTGCCATTTGACGGGAAATAATGTGCCTGTTCACACCACACAGCTTTGCTGTTGAAGGGCCGTTTTGTACACCACAACTGCTTTCCCAACGTTTAAACCAGGGGCGCCCTTGCCCATTCCGCCAGACACGCATGTGTTGTTGTGGTACGCAAAGGAATAGATTGCGCGTATAGGTTTAGCGCACGCCATAAGCCTTCATAAAGCAAAAACAAAATCATTTGAGTGCTCTGCGTTTTGTTGTGCTTCATGTGCCTCTCTTCTCTCTCTCTCCAATGTCTCTCGCAAACTCGAAGGCAACAACAAATTGCTTATGCGTACGGCCGAACGCTTTTCGCTATCGAGACAGATCTGCGTAGCAACGACCACTCACACACACAAACAAAAATCGGTTTTCTCTGCATTCGTATTGGCTTTGACGCACTGGTAAGCTGATTCTGGGCACCCCTGGTTTAAACCATCTCGTTTTAAATTGAACTTTAATAGTGCGATGATGGTTTGATGGCACAAGAAGGGCGACTTAATATTGAGTGGCATCAATGCGGCGTCGTCAAAATAAGGCTTACAGCCTATTTATTATTTTGTTTAAAAGAGCTGTAATGTATTCATTACTTCCCGTATTTAATTACTTTTCATTACTAAAAATTCAATTTTTCAGGTAATGAAAAAACAATTCCTGATTACGATTATTTAATAATCGTAATTGTAACATGGAATTATGATTATTCAGTGAATATTCCAAAATTTAATTACTTTTACAATTACTTAGATAATTGTAACTGTAAAGGGTGATTATTGAGTAATTGTGCTTGAAATGTTGAATTATTATGTATTTGTAGGTGAAAACGATGATTTTTTACTAATCCAGTTGGGAAAACACCAAATTTAATTGTTTGCTGATCGAGGTAACAAAACCCAAGCTAATAATAGCAATCATTTAATTGAATTTTGGATATATAGATATTCAATATTTGGAAGAATACCGCATTTTGATGACGCCAATAGCAACAATTTTAGACTCTCTTCAGAAAGAGAACAATTTACATTTTTGATGTCTCATTCCGGCATTGACTACTCTGGCAGTAAAGTTGCAGAGAATCTCTGATTCCACTGAGATCTTGAGCTTAAAGAGTGTGGCGAATGGTATTCTGGAAAAAGTCAAGTAGCGCTTTTCAAATATTTTTCAACTTTCGACAAAAGCGAACACTGCTATTATTGCATCTGTTTTAATTGCGGTGGTTTAATTGTCTTGGAAAAATTGCTTTTCATGGTCGGGAATCTGATGAAATTCAGCAAATTGTTATAGCGGAAGCAGTGAAATATGCCTTGACACATAGAAATACCATGGACTCAAGAGAACATATAATCCCCAAACATCAATTCTATGATTTCGACGAAACCAGTAGGGTAACAAAAATCTTTTTGCAATTTGATGACTTCTTGTTGCGGTGTCCAGGTACCCAGATGAGGTGGACGCGCAACTTGTACTACCCCCTTAAGTCTTCATAATAATCTTTGGTCATATGAAAAATTTGAAAATTTCGCGATTCTTTTAAAAGTTCGATCTACAACTCGTATTTATCCGTCTATTTTGCCAACCATCATACAATAAATTTGCCAATTTCGCAATGTTTTGGACTGTTCAATCTACTACTTTTATATATTTACCAACGCCTGCGCTTTCGTTAATATTCAAATGAAAATTTGGCAATTTTCGCGGTTTTTTGGTCTACATCTCTTAAAGATGCGTCTTCAATTGGCATTTATCCAAACTTCATAATAATATTAGATCCTTTGAAAATTTCGCTATTTTTTTACCATTGGATCTACATCTTCTATTTACAAATTCCTGCATTGTTATCTAATCATCAAGCGGTTTATGAAATACTCTTATAGTAATTTTGCAAATTTCGCGGTTTTTTTTGGACCATTCAAGTCCAGGTTATCAACTATCTGAGTGCCAAATATCATCCCAATCCATTAAGGCATTTGTGCGTGATTGCGTAACAAACGGGCAAACATACAAACTGTCACTTATGACATTTATAAAATAAATAAATAATGATTGTTTTGCCGGCTCAAGGTCAGGTGTATTTTATGTGCATTCCCCGTCGGGATGTATTCAGGGAGTGCAGGTCCGCTCTGTCAGCTGTGGAGTTGGAAAACTGAATAAATAAAGTTTTAGATGGAACCCAACCAATAGAAAATAGTATTGACGCGTCGCTATCTGGAATAAAACACTATATTAAAGAACAGTTGAGAGATTTTTCAAAAATATTCAATGCTTAATAAGATAACGATCAGGTATAACACGCCACTAACGTCGTCAGCCCCAGCTGAAAGAATGTTTTCATTTGCAAATATTATTAACGACTCAAGACGCCATGCCATATCCGATTATTCGTTTGAAAAATTAGTTGTCATGAAGGCCAACATGAATTTAATGGATAATATGAAATAAACTTGTTAGTATATTTAAACAAAAAACCATGAATTTGATAATTGGGCTTTAGTAATTTAATTTGACACCTAAAAATTCATGAATAATTCAACATTTCAAGCACAATTACTAAATAATTAACCTTTACGGCTTCAATTATCTACGTACTTGTAAAAGTAATTAAATTTTGGAATATTCACTGAATAATCGTAATTTCATGTTACAATTACGATTGTTAAATAATGGTAATTAGGAATTGTTTTCAATTATGTGAAAAATGGTAATGGTAATGGTAATTCAAGTTTACAGCTCTGCTCTATTACATTCGGGCCTTACCGACTTTCTTACTTGTTTTTCTCAGCTGAGGGCTAAATTTTATAAATTTAATTATATTTTTTCTCTACCTTGAACTCTGGATCTCAAAGACATCACAAGCACGTCAGAAACTTAGCTCACACGACTATATCAAGGACACCCTAGAGTTAGCGACATAATCATAGTAAAGACACTGAGCCAGCAACAAGGCTACGGGCCTTGTGGGAATACTATAATGTCGAGGGCCATCGTCCAAGCAACGTCAAAGTATATTGGAAATAGATGGAATAACCCTTCTCTTTCCCTACCGTGTGTTCTCTAAATGGATTAAAACTCTCAACATTTTAAACTTAGAGTCTTGAAACTTAAAATATAATTCCTTATGTACGTAGAACATTTATCTTTTTCAAATCTCACTAAGATTGGATAAAAACACGGCACGATTTATCAAGCTCTTTTCGAATTTGGAAGCAAGAGAGATTCGTATGCAAGCAATTGAAGGAAGCACACAAAATCAAGAGTTCTATGTATTTAGTAGTCATATCTTAAGCTTAAGCAGACAAAAAATTTTGAAATTGAGCTTAAATAGAAAACTCTTCGGCAATATTTGAGCAAATAGGATTAAAAATCTGCAATTAAATTTTCTTTAAAATTTGCTCAACTTTTTTGGCTGTGAGACATAAGCTTAAATCGATTTCTGAATGAAAATAATGCTGTCAGCTGATCAATCCCACTAAAATACCTCAAACTAAGTTTCAGTTGAGTTCTTTGATCACAGACAATTTCACATAAAGAGGAATATTTAAATGCCATATTTTGTTAACATCTTGTTGCATGCTTACACACACACACACACACACTAAGAGTTTTCGCTTTTAATTTCAAAGTTTGCTGAGCTGTGCAACATTTTGTGGGTTGGATGTTGAGATAGGGAGCCAGGGGCAGGGAAGTCAGAGGTTTTTGTGGCTGGCCTGGACAGTTAAGCAGGCAGGCAACTCTGGGTACGCAAGCTGCTTTTAATGTTCCATTAAAACGGAGCGCACTTTGCAGCGAGTGTGGGTGTGGGGTCATCCTTCCAAGGCAGCAGCAAACTACAGCCATAAAAGCAAACAACAAAAACAGGAGCAAAAATATATTGCAAAACAAAATGGCCACTTTGGCAACAACAAAAAAAAAAAAAAAAAAAACAAACTGCACAACCCGCCATTTTATATTATTATTTTTGCGTGTTTCCCTTTACCCACACAGACAGCAAACATTTTTTAATATTGCAGGCTTCTTCTTGCGGTTATTTTATGAGTTTCATAATTCAATGTTTAAAGGCAAATTAAGTTGCAGCATCTCGCGCTCTCCCTCTCACACTTTGAGTTCAAATGTCGCTGGGAAAACCAAGTTCCACTTAATTGCAACATGGCTGAGCAGAGCCCATCCCTACAGACCACACCTACGCCCACGTGTAGCCCCACCCAGATCAAAAGCTTCCTTCGTTTTCTCTTCTTTTCTTCTTGCAATTTTCATATCATTTAATTAAAATCGCAAATTTCGTACACGTTTTCATTTTCGTTTTCGTTCTTCGGGGTTTATTTTTATTATTTTTATGGCCCGGTAAAACACTGAACAGTGCAAAAGGCAGAAAATTAAAAATACTTCTTCCTCTTCTGCCTCTTCTTCGATGCCGACGAACGAAAGAAATGAAATGTGTAAGAATTGAATTGAATTTAGCTTGAAGAAGAGGCACAAAAAGTTGCCACGTTAAAGGTAGGAAGCGGGCGTAACGCCATTAAACTGCTGCGGTTGGAGTCCCCCCGCAGGGAAGACCCTTTTTATAGGCACTTGATTTATGACTGCAAAAGTTTTATTGACCAAAAAAAAGTGAACAATGCAATTGAAATTTAAAAATCGAATTATGCAATAGGTACAAGGACAGTGTCAGAGTTAGTCGACTTGAGTTAAAAACTTTGATCGTTATAAAGTTTGTAATTAAGGGTACCCGTTTCTTAGTATGGAAATTTTTTGAACAAAAAGCTAAGCTTCTTCTTCGCGGACTCAACCCGAATGGTATAACAATTCTCTTTCTGTATCTAAAAAGTTTTAAGTTTTTAAAGTTTTGGTAAGATTTTATTAAATTTTTGCACTGAAACCGATTGGAAAAGTTTCGGATCCAACATAACGGTTCCTGTCTTATAAAATTATGCCAAAATTTGGGTACCGGTTTCGGCACTGGCTCTGATTTTTAGTCGGTTCTTTTGCTCTTTAATGGTTCAATGAAAGAATTGTCGAAATATTCTTATATTTTGAGCGAAAAAGTGAAAAAATTTTTATTCGAAATATTGAGGCCCGTTATTCCCCTCAAAAATGCAAAGAATAACAAAACACCAGCACTGTAGCGCTTATTGAAAAATTATGTTTAAACCTGATACTTGTTGCAACAATTTATTGTCAAAATCTGTCTAGTTTTAGCAGTAATGGAGCAAAGTACCGTGCGACGATTTCGTGACTTTTTCAAAGCCCAAGAGTGGAAGAATTGGCCCTGGTTGACATGTGGAATAACAAGCGGTGCCACTTGTAGACTGGAGGCAGACGAGTTTAATGAGCAATTAATATCACGACCAGTCCTTTGGCCGCCAAGGGATCATGGGTTTTGACCAGATTAGACTACGGTCAATTTCTCTTCTGCAGGGACAAGCCAGACAAAATTGCAGTCCTGTAAGACAAAAACTACAGCTGACATTGCACATTGGGTTTTTTTTTCGTTTTTTTTTGGCATAAACACAAAAAAATGTTTTTTGTTTTTTTAAAACAACTTAAATTTTTTAGGTTTACAATACTTTAATTAATCAAAAAAATCAATTGATAAGATTTTTTACGGTCACACTGATTGAGCGGTACGCTGTCAAAGTCAGATGATTACGCACGTGTTAGCATTGTGTACAATTCACCGAAACACATTACTTAAGTTTTATTGCTTACGTTGGCCACATAAAAATAAAAGTACAACTTTAAATTATGGAAAATCGTAGTACAGTTATGTAAAACAAGAGTCTAATAACATTTCCGTTAATTTCATTTGTTTTTGTCCTTGTCCTTTTGTCCTAGCAAGTTTAGCTTTGTTTCGTGGAGTAGAACTCTCAAGGCACTCCGAAGTGCTCAGACATTTAAATGTGGAGTTACTTACTGAAGTGTCCAGAATAATATGCAACTAAATATGTATGCTTTAACTTGCTTTTTCTCGAAAAAATCGCCTTTTTCCAGATGGATTTACGTTTGAACATGCGGAGCTGTTAGACATTTTTGTCAGCTACAAACGCGCAAAAGCCGCGTCTAACAGCTATACCAATAACAAAAAATTTGCGAAAACCAGCTAAGTAAAACCACCAAAACACAAGTAAATAAACAGGTATGCGCTTTTATCAAATATTTCGAAAAATGGACAAATTGCGCCCGACAAATACTAAGATGTAAAAATAAGCATTCTGAATGGCTTGAATTGTGGATCTATGAATAGAGGTGGTCGTACATAAGTGGACTATGAGAATGCTAGCTCCCGACAAATTATTAAAGTTAATAAAAACTCGTTACCTTTGCTTGTACATGCTGCTAGAGTTTCAGCAATACAAAATCAGCAGATATAGACATGGCTGCTGAGTTGAAAGTGTGGAATAATGGAGGATATGAGTTAAATGTAAACAGACACAGAGCCTTAGATACTTCGCCCGGACCATTGGGTGGTGGGTAGGCTTTAAAGAAAGACATAAAAAAATAAAAAACATACCAAATGAAGTTTTCTCGTTGCTGATGTCACCCCTTTTTGAATTTTGAACAAATACTGATAATGAAGAATATCACGACGAAAATAAAGAAGATGAGTTAATGAGATATCTTGATGAAGAACTTGAGTGATTATAGAAAGAAAATTAAGTTCTTAAGTGTCGTACGTATCCCAATTCTTTCTGATTTAAGCTATTTAAGCATAACTTAATTTAAATAATTCAAAAATTATCGTCTAAGAACAAAACGTTTAAGAACAAAAACCTTTGTAACTATGCATAAAGCATAGTATAACCGAAATTCTACTTTAATGTGAATAATTTATGTGGAAAAACTTAACTTCCTATCTTCCAATTTGAAGTTGATGCCAAAAAAATCGAAAAAAAATCCATAGTGCATTGGTGAGATACCGGGCAAGATGCTGGAAAAAGTATGTGAGTATAACTCAGGCGTATCTGCTGGCAACATTTACATGAAATATTCTTTAAATCTTGATGAATATAAATATTTAATTTTCCATTGGAAAATTAAACATTTTTTATTTTAAATTTTCAAAAACCAATGGTTAAGAAACCAGTCTTTATAAAAATGGATGGTGGTTTGTTGGTGTGCTGAAAGCTTGGAAACGACTTAACCAAACTGAATACTTCCTTATTTTGGTTTTGTCAGCAATTATTGCGCGAAGGCTTAGAAAAACAGAACTCACTGGCACTGTAGGCGCACAAATCGTTTTTAAACTTAGTTCAATTACGGTTATAAAGGTGGTGCAGTAGGCGGTCATTCCATTAGACAGCTCAGCATATATTCTGTCCAATTTGTTTTGTTTTTCCAGTAATTTTTTAATTTTCAAGTGCATTTTATCCTTTGTTCGCTTTCTGTAGTTTGGCTATTTCAAAGGTAAATTACTGATTAGTGGAAACTTTATGTGCGGTTTATACAAAGTTGATGCCAAGAAGAGGTCAGGCTCGGCGTTCTCACTTTGAGTGGAAATGAAACGTGCTTTTCAAAAGGGAATTGGCTCGAATCGGAATGATTGAAAGTCGGACGCGACGGTTAGAAGAAATGATTGAAGCCTACAATGAGCAAGAACGATTAAGAAGAAGAGAAGTTCTTGCTCGGCAAATTGATGAAGCAAAATTACAACCTGCGACTATTGAACGCCATAAACAAATTCATCTCGTTAACTTCTGAGATAGTAAGGGCCGATTGCACATCTTCTACATAGAGCTATCTGTCATATAAACTAACAAATAGCAGAGTAAAGTCTATGACTATCTGACAAATAGCAGTTATCTGGGAGAACAGAAATCGGCCCTAAGTGTTACTTCTGGTGTACCGCAAGGTAGTCACTTAGGACCATTACTTTTTAGTTTGTTTATTAATGATCTTCCTCAGGTTGTTAAGTCATCTCAAGTCTTAATGTTTGCGGATGATGTTAAGCTGTCTTTGACGCTTTCTTCTCCCGATTCGTATAAATGTCTACAACTTGACCTAAATTATCTTCAATCTTGGTGCAACGTTAATATGCTCTATCTTAATCACGATAAATGCAAGTTCATGTCGTTTTACCGCACTAAACCTGCTTTGAATACATACGCTATTGATCAAAGAGCTCTGGACCGTATTACTTCAGTTCAGGATCTGGGGGTATTATTTGATCACAAGCTTTGCTTTACTCAGGTAAGAGATTGCTGGGTTTCATTAAGCGTTGGTCTAAGGAGTTTGAAGATCCATATATAACCAGGCTTCTCTTCGTGTCTCTCGTTCGACCATCGCTAGAGTATTGCTTAAGCATCTGGTCCCCTCAGTATAGCTTCTATCAAGATATGCTAGAATCGGTTCAAAAACAGTTTCTTCTCTTTGCACTCAGGGGCTTAAACTGGGATGCTGGTCGCCGTTTGCCTCCCTATATAGATAGGCTACGACTTCTAAACTTGCCCACTCTAAAAGACCGCAGGACTAGTCAAGGTGTAATTTTTCTGTATAAGCTAATTGTTGGTGATGTAGATACGTCTCTCCTCCTAAATCTTATGAAGTGGTACTCTGCAGTACTCTACGTACTCTGCAGAGCAACTCGCCGTTTTCGTCCGTTGTCTTTGGAAGTGTGCAGATCAAATTACGCTCGTCATGATCCTCTCCGAGTTCTGTGCGATAACTATAACGACCTTTACCACATATTGTCGTTTCAATGCTCCCATTACATCAATTTACGCAATCTTTTAGCTTTTTTGTTTGCATCAAATTTGTAAATCTACTTTGCCGGCCAATCGATGTGAGCAGGGGCATATCGTAAAAAAGTTCTCCTTAATTGGTTGGTGTAGTAGATAATTAGCATTATTTATGTTATAACTATTACAAACAAGCAGTCAATAGCTTGTCTTCAAATAAACAAATAAACAAACACAGAAGGTGCAGTCTTTCATTATGAGCAAAACAGTCAATACAGGTCGCACGCATTAGTTCAATCCGTGCAGATGTCTGCCATTTGTCAGCATTATAAAGCAGTTAAATTTGAGAAAAAACCAGCGAAATTTCCTAAGTTGGTGAATTTATGGTGAATCTCCTTGGGGCCAAACATGTCCCACAATTTGGATACTTTAACTCTTAATTTAAAATCTTGAATCATTGTATTTTGTAAACTCTTTATTTCACCCATCGACTCGATTATTTAAAGTCAAGAATCACCCTAATGTTCTATCTTTTGCCTTTGCTAACTTTAATTGGTCTATCTTCCTTTATATTTGATACTCGCTAGCTGCGCCTAGCATACACATTGAAATATTAAAACAGGAGTTACAAGAAAACCATTGAACAGAACGGTTGTGCCTCATTGCGTTGGGAGGAATATTTTCTAGCGTGGTTTCGTCAAGCTTCACCCCCACCACTTTGATTTCATGCGGGATAGGAAAACGCTCCTGACCCTACACTCCTAATTCGAACCAATTCTTGCAAAACATCCAGATTGTTTTCAAATGAAGTCGTTTGGTGGTGAAAATGTATATGAACGAAATTGTCATCCCCAACACTCAAGGTAATTTCACCAACATCAGTGATTAATGCTAATACAGCTATGCACTGTCCGTATATGCAATAACAAATGCGCGCTGTGCGCATAGGCCGTGGGCACCCAGTAGAAGTCTGTTACTTTCTTAATTCAAACTGCTTCAAATGGTTATAGCTATTTTCAGTATACAAATCGCTTTCATTGGTATACATCTAATTTAAAACAATAAAAACCCCACAAAAAGTTATTACTCCTAAGGCTCAGTATAAGTACGCCCAGTAAGCCAGCTTTGAAATGTTAAATAAATATTTCAATGTGCAAAATTCGCAATTAGAATGATTTACTCTCTTTCGACTACAACATTTCTGTCATCGTTTGCATAATCATTAGCAACTTCCGTTTCCGGCTTTTTGCACAGCCAACATTTTCATCACATTTTCATCACTTCCGCTGCTTCCTTTTCGCGCTGGTCCTGGTCCAAGTAATAAGTAATTACACGAAATTTGTTACCCCTAAAAAATGAACATAAACCATAAACTATGCCAGTTTTTATCAACGTTCGTTGGCCAAAAACATTATTTACTCGTATTTTGCCCGTATTTCTCTGCCTGCAGTTTGTCGGGTTGTCTTTATTTGCATGTTCTTGTTAGTTTTGTTTGCCTGTCGTCGTTATTGTTGTTATTGTAAACTTTATGCATTAATTTTACATTTTCCTGGCCCCCGAATCCCATCCAGAAAGTGGGTTCGTGTGTGTTTGTGTGTGTGTGTGTGCCTGTTTGCATTAACTCGCCACATGTAAAATGTACGTTTATTTATTATGGTGGACAGCCACGCCCCAAGCCCGCCCCAGCTTTCTCCTACTCCAGCCATTTGTGAGATTTCGTGTATATGTAAAATTATATATAAAAGTTATGTAATTATCAAAGTTTTAATGCAGCTACGTCCAGTTTTTCCTTTTGCTGGAGCAGAGTCTGTAGTGCACTTACATGCTCATGCATACATTTAGTTTATACATATATCACTTGGCGACCTTTTGTTGTTGCGTTATGGCTCTTCCGTGTGTTTGTGTTCAGTTTATTTTAAAGTTAGTTTAGTTTTCTTTTTTTTAATTTTTTGGTACCAAAACTGGATTTTTTGAGTTTGTTAGGGAAGTGACTAAATTGCTTTACTTTCTAGTGCGTAATTGTGGGAACTAACCGGAATGAATGACTATAGCATAAAGCTGTCTTAAGTTCCGGAATGAGAAATTATTTGTAGTCAGAAATACATTTTATACTCTGTACCGAAGGTACAAAGTCGATATAGCCATGTCCGACAGTCTGTCCGCTGTCTGTCTGTCCGTCCGTCCGTATGAACAAACAGAACTCAGAGATGGTAAGAGATAAAGGTTTGGCATGTATGGGACAAATGCTTCTTATACTTGCAGGCAGATCAAGTTTATTTTCAATTTTTGTCACGCCCCCTCCCGCCCCCGCAATTTTAAAAAATGTCATATCTCCCACAGTTTTGTAGATAGATAATTTGTACCTTCTAGAGATAGTTAGTTATTAGCAATATGTATCGATTTGCCGAAGAAATGATAAAGATCGGATGAGCGGTTCTCAAGTTATAAGCAAATAAGTGAATTACACCCCGCCACCCCCGCCCACCCTTTCACAACCAACGCCGCATAATGTTAGAGAGCCAGAGAGAGAGAGAGAGAAAGAAGAGAGAGAGAGAGAGGGGAAGAGAGGGAGGTAGAGATAGAGAGTAACTTAAAGATGAGCGCAGCAGCAGCACTGCATTCAGCTCCTACTCTAGCTACAGAGTACAGAGTCGGGCTTGACCGACTTTCTCACTTGTTTTATTTTAATTGATTGGCTAAGGATCGATCGGTCAAAATTCTTATCCTTCTACAACTCGGCTGTTATCAAAACTATGTTTCGTTTGCTTCCGTGCCGCTTTGTGTGAAGTTGCTTACTTTAAGCCAAACTTTTCTCCATTTTAGTACCTCATTTGATCGGTTTTTGTTTTGTGGTTTCACCACTGCGAACGACCAGGCAAAGTGTGGAAAATGCTACATTAAACATTAAAAACGTTCAAAATTCATTTTGCCTGTTACTTTTTTCGCTCTTATTTTGTTGTTGCTTTTGTTGCTTTTCCATTTCCAAGTGCACATTACCGGCGCGTAAATGTGAAGGAAGAAAACTACGAATATTTTTCGTATGCACGCCCAATTTAAAATTAATTGCCAGACACAAAAGAACAGCCAATGATGACGATGGGAAAGGAGTAGAAGCAGAGCGGAATGGTGCAACAATTTCGGTGTGTGTGTGTGTGTGCAGGTTCGCCCTGACTGTGCACTGAAGTATGCATGCAGAAAATTAAAATTAATAATTTATATATTAAAACACACGGCAGATCCAGAGGTGGAGGCGGCAAGACGCAGTTGATGTCGACAAAAGGCACAAAATAAATAATACCAAAAATAAATTCATTTAATGAAAATCCCTTTTACTGCCGTCTGCCTGTCTGCATGTGCATACTTGTACATACCAAAAATAAAACAAATAAATTAAAAAATTATTTTTCATAATTGAGCAAAGCCCACAATTATGCGACAACAGAAACAACGGTAGCTAGAGCGGGGAGGAGGTTCGAGAGGAAGGGGCTATGAAATCGGTCAGTAAATTGCAGTTAATCATAGGACTCTGCTTATGGGCGTGGCTGTATGGCAAACGACATGCAAAGTTGGCCACAGATTGTAAAGCTTTAAATAGAAAAAAGAATGATCAGTTGTGGGGAAAATGGAAAATGAAATGGAAAATTTACTAACCATCACAACTTAAACTGAACTGTGGGGTTATATGGTCTGATTATGAAGGTTTATTCTTGACGACTTAAATTCTATTCAAAGGCGAAGGCTGAGGCTGAGGAATTAGGTAAGAATACTATTCAAAATATAGGGATACTAGTTGAGTTAGCAACAGAGACTTAAAACGAAACGAATAACGGTTAGATTTACGAAGAAGAAATTGAAAATCATATAGACTGTATACTGCCTACTGCGTTACGTGTTGAATCGTAATTGAATTGAACCGAACAACGGAATATGAACCTACTGCGCCAACTTAGCAATTACGAACTAACCCGCAGAACGAAGTATCCAATTTGGTCCTGTCACACACAAACAAACCACAATCCATTTTTATATATACGAAGCATATACTTCAACAGTATAGAACCCGTATCAGCCAACATCCCACCCACTTCCCGTCCACTTACCACACACATTCCACCCACTTACCATCCACGTCCCACCCACTTACAACCCACATCCCATGCACTATCCGCCAACATCCCACCCACATCCCACCCACTTCCCATCTGCATACCTCCCACATCCCACCTACTTCCTCATTCATTCAGTAAAAGAACTAAGTTCCAATTTCTTATACAGAAGTATAGCGCTGAGGAATCCAGGCTGAAACATTTTTGGAATTCAACAACTTAAATTCTCTGTTTTTTAAAAGACTTTTCCTCAGATTTATGGCAACAGTGGACATATTGCTTCAAGGGCGGAAAAATAATAATAATATATACAGGCAAGTTCTCAATTCCACTACTTTTCGAAAAGTAAATCGTTCGCAATTCCGCTTCGTTTTCGTATTCATTTTCTCAATTTCGAATGAAATTGCTCTCTTTTTACTTTTTGCTAACCACCGGTTCAAGCGAGTATGGCACTAGTTCAGAGTTCCCCAGCCATAGCACCTGGGGCACAATTCTCACCGAATGCTTGCCGAAGTCAGGCATCACTGTGTGTTAGAGAGAGAAACACAGTCACATTTTAGCGCTCTCTCCTTGGGGAACACTGCACTAGATCAGCAATGGCCTCTGGTTTCCCCCGAGGGGCGAAAACATTTCGCTACTCACACGTAGCCGTGAGCCCAACGGATTCATTCGTTCACTAAAGTTGTTGCAAATATACCGGATAGATCTATCCTGTTTTTAACTGCTTCAGCCGGAAAAAATGTCTAACATCCCCTATCCGGAATTCTGTCCCTTTTTTAGTTCCCTTATCCGGAAATCTGGACTTTTTTAGACTAAATTGGTTGAATGTAAAAACTCATTATATTTAATTTCAAATTGATTTTTTACAAACTATGTGGAATCTCTTTTATGCAAACTTTAATCGATATTGTGTGTAATCGTAAGCATATCGAAGCGTAATTTGCAGTCGTTGATTAAAATGCCTAAAGACGTTTACAAACAAAAATTCCGATGGCTGGCTACAGCAGCCGGATTTCAAAAACTGGATGTGTCGCGATGAGTCGGACAGAAAATCGAAAGTGGATCAAATTCGCGAAATTGCATTTTCAATCTGCAGCGTTGACGGAAAAGTGTCACAAAGCAAATATATTGAGCGGCTTATACAATGACGTCTATTATTTATATTTGATGTTTTTTAAACCGATTCTTGCGGATTAATACAAACTTTCACAGCAAAGATGATTTTACGTAACACGTAAAACGGGATTTATATTTGGGATATATCCCGTTCGTATACGAATTCGAATGTAATCGATGATCGATGATGCTGCAGAAAAAACCATTCGACATTACTGTACGACTTTGGTGATAAAGTTACTCAAACAGGTAAGCTATTTAATATTATATACTATTTTTGCACTACAAATAATTTTGGATTTATTTTAGGTTGCCGGACAATTATGCTATTTTAAAAACGATTGACGCATTTTCGGTCAAAATAGTTGCTCAATATGCCAACATCCACCAATTAAAATGGGGAAATTATGAAAATACTTTAAAATTTTGGTTCGAAGTAAATAATTATCGAGACAGCTCAGGTAACAACCCCTTTTCGGTCCTGGTAGCTTTCGCCCTGACTCTGCTTTCGTTACCATGGTCGAATGCGGAAGTAGAGAGGGTATTTAGCCAAGCAAATTCGGTTAAAACCAAAACCAGGGATCGGCTACATGTGGAGACGTTAAATGCTGTGCTAGGACAGTGAAACGACGCATTTAGAAGTTATTGAAGATGCCTTAAAATTATTGAATAAATAAATAAAACTTTTTGTCCTTTTTTCGGCCTTTTTTTAGTTTTTCATCCTTTTTTGCTGTTTTTTTTCAATCTACTATTTATTCGGAAAAATATTGGCATTACTGCGCAGTTCGCAGCGATTAGTTCGAAGCAAATTCACGGAGCTTTATTTTTCGCACACTAATCCCTCTCAGTTTTGGGCCTCGCTCACATTGAGCATCGCTGCACTAGATACATAAGAGAGAAACCAGAATTCCAAGTGAAACGATCGAAAATGGAACAGTCGGAAATGAGAGAGACTGACTTTTAGGATTCACTCTTTCGCTTTTGCTGACACATTCAACAAAAAAATCTTTATTAAAGGCCGATTTCCAGAACATAAGAAATTGAATTTTGAATATGTCGTATGAATAGAAACACTTCTGAACTGTTTTAAAAAGTGAATGCTATTGCACAGCAGTCTTAATTGGATGAAGCATTGTGCCGAATCTAGCCTTAATCAATTAAAGACTCAAATGCAAATCAAATTTTACGAACAATTTCTAGTTCAAAAGAAAATGCTTGTTTCTGAGTAGTGTCCACAAGCAAACTTATCGAATCAAAACGCGAATAAAAATTGTTTAATCATCTATTCCATCTACTGTCACGCGCAACTTGTCAAGTTTACGGCTCAGCTTGTCAAGATGACGTCGTAACTTACACAGGCAATTAACTTGGGCAAAAAAGCATGTTTAGGGCTTTTTTATTTATTAACATTCAGAGGAAGAGAGTAACTTGGAAAGTCGATGGCGAAAACTACAACAATATGTGTGAATACTTAAACTTTCTTACAAATTTCTGTTTCGGTACTGATAACCGTTTATGTTAAGAAAGATTATGATTAAGATTAAGTGTTTTTAGGGGTTAAAGTTTACAGTTTTAATCTCCAGTTTGAACTCAAAATAAAGAGAAGTAGTAATGTAGTTTTCATTCGGATTGAAAGAATTAAGTTGATTTTATAATTATATTTCCGCAATCGAAGCCGGTCCCTCGAGCCGGATCACGACCGTATGTTCTTTTTATGACTACCCTTCGCTGAACTCTGAAAAGGGCTTGGCTTAATTCAGATTAAGTCTGAAAGTCAACAACAATCTGTGTGCGTGAAAAAGTAACTATAAAATGCCTGTGATAAAGAAGAGACGAACAGACATCCTAGCTACTCAATTAAATCATCATTTACTTGTAATAACCCCAATCAACATCTTGTTAACAGAAATTGCTTGGCAGACAGCTTTAGCTATTATTTTCACGGGACAACTTTCAATGCTAGTGGCAAAGCTCTATTTAATTGGGACTATTATGCATACAGCACACACACACACACACACACCTAAACGATGTGGCATAAATACTTATTACTCGTTTATTTGTCCAGGTCTTCTGTTGGCAGTGTCCCTTTCCCCTCTTACCCTTTTGAATAAACAATTTTTGGTTGCCTGGCAACTAAGCAGCTAACCCAAACCCACAAAAGCCCCGCAAAACTTTGCGCGTTTCACCATTAACATTAAAAAGCCAGCAACAAGAACACAACCCTTCTGTCAGGCCCTCACACATTTCATTTGCCTAAAATTCCAATTCACTCCAGAAATTTGAATATTTTGCATATTTCTGTGTGCGAGTGTGCTTAAAAATGCCTGCCACATTTTGAGAGTTTTTTTTTCGCATTAAAGAAAATTGTTGGCAAAAAATTCCAGCAGCTAATAATAAAAAAAAAAAAAATTATAATAAAAATAAAAAAAAAACGCTGTGTATTTTTTTCTTTGGGCCATAAAAATTGTTGCTTATGCTTTTGGGGCGGGGTTCGAGGCAGGTTTATAAATAATTCATACAAATGCGCGTACAAGAAATTAAAAAAAAAAAAAACAGGCAGAGAAGGCGCAAGACAACCACTTGGAGGAAGCTTATTGATTTTCTTACGTGCCCCCACCCGCCCCCGCCCCACCAACACCTTTTCCAACCCATTTCCCTTCGATTGCTTTAAAGGCCAACGAGGCAGGCAAAAATGTAAAAATAAAGGCAATTTTTATTGCAATTTGCATGAATAAACTATAAAATAAACATATAAATATAAATAATGTGTTGCCACAGATACAACAACAACAGCAACAACAACTACGAAAGAAACTTAGGGAAATGCCAGGCAAAATAATCGAAGCGCACAGCACAAGAAAAACAATAAGAAAGGGAAGAAAAACAAAAATAAATAAAGGAAAATTGTTTCTCATTCCCTTGAAAGTTGGTTTGGTTCTTCGTTGAAATCAAGAAAAATAACAAGAAATTTTGTGCTGGAAAGCAGAAAGAGAAAATAAAATAAATTGCATCATAAAAACGGGCCCGAGTCAGAAACGAAGAGCAAGTAGGAAAACAGGAGCCAGGGAAAATAAATAGCTGGCAGAAGAAAAAGCTGTAGCTGAAGCTGAAGCTGAAGCAGCGGCAGCAGTTAAATTAGAATTTTATGCAAATGAGACATATTTATAAGTAAGTTGAAGAGAAAATGCAACCAAAGATGGTGCTACCGGGATGCGGAATCGATGCAATCCACTAATTACTTTGCCATCAATTTGCATTTTTTATGCAAAAATTTTGAGTTGAAAAATTTATGCGCTAATTAAGTCAAATAGTTTTGTGTCTGCTGGTTGAAATGTGTTGCAATGGTAGAGTTGGGCATGTAAATTAAGTGATTTGTTGTGGGGGAACTATGACACGATTTTGCTTAACTTAGACATTTGAAATCGAATTCCGAATTGAACAGGTGAATTATTCAAAGGGTTTGGTTCAAGGTTCGGTGTTCAAGTACAAGTTTCGCTCAGCTGTAGCTATCCACCCGAAATGTTTAGAATTCCTGGAAACTTTTGCATTTCACTGTAGACCAAAGGTGCCCACGGCCTATGCGCACAGCGTGCATATGACACTCATGCAGATAGTGCATAGCAGTGTTGCCATTTTAGCTATATAAATGCTAGATTTAGCAATTTCGACAGTGGAAATGCTTTTTTGAAAATGTTATCAGCTATAAGTCTGGCAAATTTTCAAATTATGTTTAGCTAAATATATTTAACTATTTTGATAGATTTAATATCAAATAATTCCGTTTAAAACCTGAGCATTCTATGCTATAGAACTTCTCCTCAGTAAAACAGAAGAAAGCTGTGTTGAATTAGTGCATAATCATTAGAAATAGTCCCAAATCAGGGCTTATTTTAGTACTAAGGCCCATCTGAACTGTTCTTTTACTACCAGAGGTCGCAAAAATCGGCGTCCTGTTTGCCTGTGTCAGAACACGACGGATTTCGCGTACCGAAACAACCTTTTTACTACGCTCTCTGCCTCTCTTTGATTGCGAGAGTAGAGAAACACATTTTTGTTTTTTTTTCTTTCAGGTCTGTCTTGAACAAAAAAAAAGGTCTTCTTCGTATGTATGCCTCGGTGTGTAAATTTACAGCCTAGGCTCGGCTAACAATATGCGCTCTCTCGTTCTCTCTTACACTGACTCGCTCTCTGTTTATGCTAAATTTTCGACTTTTCGACTAACATTTTTACAGTTTGATCTTCGAGAAGCCCGTTTTTTAAGACCGATTGACTGACTTGGGCCTGGTATGGGGTTGCTCTCAGACCGATCAGTGCTGTGTTTTCAACCACAGCCACCAAACAGTGAGCGAAATTGTAGCACACATTCGGTTGAGGGAAGCCCGAGAGAGTTTTGTTTTGATTTTTTTTTTTTCGGTCAGTGACGTGATCAGAGCAAACTGAACATTGGGTTGAGAGTTATTTACGAGCTCTGGTCTCTACTGTGGTCCAATGAATACTTTGAACCTGGTTAGTACTAAATTGCTCATTAGAATTCAGCTGAAGAAGTTAAATGCTATTTTAAGCTGGGCTGCAAACCCAATTATTGCTTTTAACTCCGATTCGCGGGTTCGAACGGACATTAACCAATGGTTTATGTTCGGAAATTTAAGCTTATTTTTGTTTGGGAAGGTGTTTTGGTTCGATTTCTAGTACGGTTTAAGTTTAAGTCACTCATATTTCAAATAATATACAATTTTCCCAAAAATTGTCGAAATTCGAATTTGTTAAGTGTGCTGCGTTGTATAAAAATGGATTGGTTAATCACATTATACGTATACGTTAGGCTTAATGTTTCGGTTAAAGGTTCTATTTCGGTTTTCATTTAATTTCGGTTTTCGGTTTGGATTCGGTACCCGGATTTTTGTTTCGGGATTATACCGGTACGACCGGTACGTACCGATATAAGTAATACTTATTTTAAATACTGAAAAATGAACTTCTGAGATAAATCTAAATCATTTTATTCCCTTTTAATAAAACGAATTTAAAGTAAAACTATATTGACTTCATATTTCGTATTTCTTTACGTAGTAACCATGTATGATCTAATGTTTTTAAAAAGATTGCATTATATGTTCATAAATATTATATTATGTATTATTAGTTTTCGAATTTTTACGTCAACTATATAGAATTCTTGTGATTTGCTCCCAGTAACATAATTGCAGTCAATGAGGTTGAGTCCATGCAACTTCTTAGCGGATTTATTACCAATTTTACGCCAAGAATAGGCGCTCCTCGTCGTAGCTGGAACAGAAAAAACTACTTTTGAAATCTCATACAATTCTGGGAACTTTGTGGAGGCTCATTCTTTGTGACCACCTGTTAAGAATGTTTTCATGGTTTCGAACACGTTTAAGTGCGAGAAAAGATGTTAGTGGAATCAGTAGCTTATTTGTTGACACAATTGATATATTACTATTACCAAGAATCTTTTCCTGCAAAATCACATATGAACCAAACTTTGAGCAGCATTCATCATTAATTTTTGTGTGATTGATAAGCAAACGACGAAATTTTTTTTAGAAATATTAAGTAAAAGATCAATACAAGTATTTTTTGCTCAGTACTTAGCGTTACGTTATACCTAGGGTCCAAAAATATGCCATTTAAAAAAGGTTGTTTTCAAAAAGGATTTCTCTAGCTTTTCTATTTCGTATCATTTATTAACTAGCATTTTGCTACCATTTTACCATACTAGTGTGAAGTATTAGGTTTAAGAGTACTTGGTAGTGTCATTAGTCCTATCGATAATGTATATGTGTTTTAATGTAAGATTTAATGAGAAAATGTGGAAATTTGGTGTAGATGGTGTTCTGCTAGAGTCGCGGTGAGTTGAGGTCCTTGGGTAAGACTCTCTTTAACCTTCTCTTTTGAAGTACTCCTTGGATGCTGCGATTTCTTTGTAATTTTTTAGCCATATGAATGCATATTTTAGTTAAATATTTATTTGAGATTGTCGGACGAAAATTTGGGAAGGTTAAATCGTTACCTGTCGGTTTCGGTTCCAGTATTACGCCCCCTGGTAGAAACTAAATGTTTCATGCGGATTTCCTCGATTGTTTAATAGAAAAGAGAACAAGTAAAAAATTCGAATTCACTTTAGTGAAAAGCGGAACATGGCAGATACACTAATACAAGTAAAGAAAATTGTTGTGTAACAGCAAGAACCAAAAGAAATAGAAAGTCAAGCCCAATTTTTGTTTGTATGTGTGTGTGCTCGTGGCTGTCTGATGCACAAGAACTCACTCGCAGCCAACAACAAATCCTTCGCTCGGAGAGGAAGAGCGAATTGCTATACGTGCCAGCTTCTCCTCCTGCTTTAAAAACAACTATTTAAACTTATTTAGCCCGTAGTTTACTTTGCTTTATGTTTAGTGGCTGCGCCTCTCGGTCGGTTGGGCGGGAAATGGGCTACTATTTTGCCTGGGGTTCGCATGTAACAAGCATCGGCTTGCTGTCACAAGGGACACTTGATCGTACTGCGCATTGTACGTCAACGTCCATATGTATTCGGAGCCTAGAACAAAACCTTTGCTAGTAGAGCTATGCGTGAGGCCTGTACGCGCGGGTCTCCCGAATGCTCTGCACCTTTATGACCTAGAGCTTTTGAAAACTGAAATGAGAAAACGAAATCCGCATTCTTTTTCATTAGGTCAAGGCATAAATAGGGGGCTACGAATTGGTTTGGCACCCCCATACCATCCTGACTGAGCTCCTTGGGAAAATTGAAATAATGAAATGGCTGAAGAGGAAAAAGTTGGAGCATCGTTGTTTGAAGTACACTGATATAAAAGAAACGCATGTTGAAAAGTAGATAGCGACGTCTTCTCAAATAAAATTGTTCAAAAACCTTAACTAAAATTTTTAGATATTCTTTTTGTTGGTTTTGCTGTTAATTGAAATGCTTCCATGGTATTTAAAGCAGTCGCCTTCTCTGGTAATCACATCTCACTGCGATTGTTCCATTGTAGTTGTAGTTCACACGTTTCAAGTTCTTTGGCTAATCAGCTCTGCAGGCTCACTGGACAGACAGATAGACAGAACCAGACAGGTGCTTTTTGCAGTGCAAAAAGAAGTCAAATAGATTTCTTGGCCTGTTTTTTGTGGTCAGAAAAAGTTTCTTCTTTTGTTGTTTACATAGGACCAGCAGCAGCAGCAGCAGCAGCAGCATAAGACAAGCAACAGCCAAGTTGCTGCTGCCTTTATTTTCTGTTCCTTTTTTTTTTTAGTTGTTTCTTGTCTTCTGCGAATTCTCTTTTTGCTGTTGTTATTTGCAGGCAAAGTTAGTTTTGTGGCCCAACCCAGGCAATAATAATAACAGCAACAACAGCAACGTTCAACGTACAACATACTACAACGTCGAACTTTAATTGCATAATTATGTGCAGTTTGCAATTTATCATTTTCATTTTTCCATGTTGTCGTTTTTTGTTGTTGCTTGTCTGTAATTTATGTGTTTGCTTTTTTTTTTTTTGTTTTTAGTTGGCAAAAAAGAGGAAAGAAAAAGGAAGAGTTCAAAAGCAAAAATGAAATTTAATGCAGCGCAAATATTGCTCTCTGCTGTTTTGCTGTGGTGCACGCCCTTTTGTCGTGAGCGTTGTTGCTGTTGTTGTTTATTAATTATAATTTATGTTTAATTCTTTTCATACGGCTTATCGCCTGGCCTGAAATCTTCTCCTGGAAACGGAATCGTTTGAAGTTGGGGTCACGCCCGCGCTTTAGTGCGTGCGTGGGAACCGCATTGCTAATCAAGCAATTAGCGAATGCCATCAAATGTGCATTAGGCAGGCATTCCAGACAGACGGTCCCCGCCTCCCCCTGGGGTCGCCTTGCATTTTCAATGTGCCTGCGACAAAGTTTGAGGCCATGTCTATGACCGTTTTGGCATTTCGATGTTAGGAGAGGGAGGGAGGGGGCCAGACATACAGCGATGCTGCAGCCATCTTGGCCAAAAAGCACAAAGAGAAAGCGCAGAAATATTGAAAAACAAAGAAAATTAGTTGTGTGTGTGTGTGAGAGAGAGAGTGCAAAAAAGTTGACTGCCAGAAGACATAGACAAAAACAAAGGCAAACAAAAACAACAACAACGCTTCGTATGAGCAATGCAAAAGCTTTTTAAGGGTTGCAACTAATCACAGCCAAAGCCAGACAATAGAAACACACACACACACACACACACACAGTTCCATAAAATGTCTGGCTTCACTTTAAGTGGAATTGCACATCAATTGGCAAAAATTAACTCAAATACTCCCATAAGTATGCAATGCTAAATTTAAATAACTTGAAGGAATCAAATAAAGTTGTAAATAAATAAATGTAATAAAAATAGCTGCGGCAAATACGGAAACAACCCCCAAGCGAGCACTTAATGCATGCCAAAATTAAAGCGAGAGTCCAGAAAACCCCCCCAAATCCCTCCACACCAGCAAGACAGTCATACATACATATGTAGGTACATATACATATGGCTGTGTGTGTGTTGTATGTGAGAGCGTTGGTTTATATAAGGCATTATAGACGCGCATTTGTATGGGGGGTGGCAATTGAAAAGCTTTACTGCTGCCTGACATCGCCATCGCCATCGCCATCTCCTACGTCGACGTCGTCGTTGTCGTTGTCGCAGAGCTACAACAACTTTTTCATACCCTTTATTAGTTGTCGAGCACAGGGTATGCTCAGTTGGCAGCAAAAATTTTGATATAATTTAAGTCAGTGACTGTTGAAATTATTTCTAAGATGGCAAGGCTCTGGTATTCTGAAAAAATTTGGGTCCCGAGCGATTGCTTCACTTATGGTGCATAAGTGCAATCTTAAGACATAAAGTGTTTACCTTCCGACAATGATACTATACAATTTGGAAAGTTTTTGATCGATTTCCTTAGTTAAGTTATATCCTAGTTTCGGTTAAATTAAGATGAGGCCCAATCATAAACCGAATTGATCCCTAGCAATGCCGGATTAATGTAGATTTTAAGAATGATTTCTTCAAGTTTAAGGACAAAGGACCGAGGGTAGAGAGTAAAATGAACTCAAGAGAAAAAAAAGAAGGAGTTGCTGACAAGAGGGGAAGAGTGCGAAAGGATGGGGGATAATGAGGTGTCAAAACGTAGAATTCACACAAGCTGCGACAACATCGATAACCTTAAATGTGTACCGGCAGAGAGGGATTAAATTTGGCTGGTCAAAGGGAGGTGACAAGACAGGGTCGAAAGAGGGAGTCCGTCGGAGAAAAAGAAGGGATCTATACGTAGCATAAAAGATACATCATCATACAAACATCAATTAACCTGAAAATTTATGAATTGAGCCACTGTCAAAAAAAAAAAGTAGGGAAAGGGATCATTTGAGTGGAGTTGGCTGAAAAATACTAATAAAATTTGTTTACATAATCAAGCAAGATGGGGGAAGTATGTATAGGTGTAGATCATAAAAAAAAGAGAAAAGAGTATGCTGACAAGACAGCGAAAGGCCTCGAAAGAGAAATTAACGGGATAAAGGGTAGTCAAAAGAATTCCACAAACTACGCCAACTTTGTAACACTTCAAGTTCCGGAGAGAGGGAAACATTGTAGCGATCGAAAGGGGTATACAGTGTACTCTGGAAGGGTCCGTGCGGACAAGGGGATGTTCTGCTAAAAGGCGACCATCTTCAGGAACACTACAAAACCATTTCCCATTTTAAAATATTATTGATTTGATCAAAAAACACAAAACATTTTTAAATACATTGTTTTACACGTCTGTTCCGTTGGGCTTGGAGTTGGATACTGACTTATTGTTTGGACAGTTTTCCGTGTCCGTTTTGTAGTTAAGTCTCTTGTCAGTATGTGTGTCTATAATATATAGCATCTCTAGAGTGAAGCGTTTACTGTAGGATTGTTGTGGCTTCAAAGTGAGTGTCCACTCTCCATACAGTGTGTCGCAAGCGCAGTTTTTTGTATGGTTCTTTGATGTCTGAGTTTGTAGTCTGATTTGTGTTGAGCTATTCTTGTTTTTGATTTTGTTGTACCAATGTACAATTTGTTGCAGCTGTTTTCTGCATTCCCATTACAGGGAATCTTATAGATCACATTGCTCCTATCGGCTGTGGCTTCTTTAGACTTCGTCTTATTGAACAAGTTTTTCATTGTGTTGTTTGGCTTGTGGGCTAACTGTATATCTTGTTTATTGTAACAGTGAATGGGCGAAACGTTGAAAGCTTCCAACCTATTGTGAGAGACTTGTAAGTTTTGGATTGTTGTTTCTTGTTATAGACTCAGACATTTTTAAATTTCGCGCTCAAGAATCCGATATATCTCTGTGGCCCTGAACTTTAACAGTGCTCTTGACACCGTCCCGATTCTTGTGCAGCCCTGCGGAATAGGTTAAGATCGATAACAACGAGGCAGGCAGTCTCAATCAAGATCTGGGCTACGCACTAATTAATAAACGCTCCTCACCAATCACTTTTAATTACACTTACGTTTAAAACTTCCCAACATTATAACCATCAAACTTCGATAATAAGTGAATAAATGTACACGTTCTATTAATGTGCGATCATCTAGTCGCTATGGCCATTTCTCGTAAGAGTTTGGTTTACCGAATTGATTATATTTCTTGGGAAGTAATTGTCTGTCAAAAGTTTTAGATTTCTGAAATTGTCTCCTTGTGATATATTTGATCACTCACTATGTTCAACATCTGTTGTATACACGCCTTTTCTGTATGTAAAAATATATGATTCTGCCTCATAAAATATCAATGATAAATATTTCCAGATTTCATAAAGTACATATTTTGGAATACTTAATTGGGCAATTCGATTTAAGAGCGTCTTTTACAATGGTGTCATCTATGAAAGTGATATTTTTCTATTGTCTTCCATATGTAGTGGGTGTGCCCAATAATCCTATTCTTAATACACATTTAAATCGTATAAGCCGTTAGCGTTCAAAAACTACTGAACAATTTTCATCAGTTGGCAGCCCTGAAATAGTAGACATGTGATCGATCAGCCTACAGATCAACTCTGCGTTCTGTCATGATTTCGCTAGACATTGTTTCCGGTGTTGTTTTTTCTATTCACTGTCGGCAAAGAAATGTGTGAAAATTTGTAAGCTTCTTTAAATCCTTACATTCTATGAACTTACTGTGAAATAAAGGCAACTCTGGTATCAGCCACCCGTGCAACAAGTTATACTAGTGTTATTTCCCCGATCGTATGTCAAATCTTTGATTTAAAGGTATGGAAATCAAATCTTTGGAAATCGTGTCTTATAATTATAATTTGATTGAGGTAGGTCTGGGTGAATAGGCAGTCACCATTGACCCCTGGTCGGCTTTGTTGCTAATGCATAGCGGGTAGTGACAGCCAAATTTAAATGGACCTATTTCGTGGACGCCGAGGTTCTTCTTCTTTCTACCCGTTAAGACAAACATCTGTTGCCGCAGGCAGAAGTGGATTACGCTCTGAGAATTCTACGAGAATCAGGTTGTCCATGATCAATCCCTAATGCTCAACGTGCCTTAATAGATGTTGATCGGGAGAGATAGCACATTGTATATACACCAGTGCATGATATAACTAGGACAGGTATGGTACTCTCTGAGTGCGGTCTCAGCTCGGTCCACAAAATTTCAGTACACTCAGAAAAAAACAACCGGGATAGTTCTAGACCGATCGGGATAAAAATTATGCCGTTTTGTATTTGAAATTTTAAGTATGTTTTATTCTTGCATGTACTTAAATTAAGTACGAAACATACTAGAATTGAAAAAGGACTGTTAGAATTATTCAAATGAGAACAAACGTTCTTGAATCACGTACATTTCGTTGCCTAAAATTTTTAAGAAAAGATCGTACTTAGTTCAAGTACAAAATTTCAAGGATTGAGTACAGAATAGACTTACTATGCAAGCTCCAAAAAATGTGCCACTACAACTGCGAATTCTTTTACTTTGAATCTGTTCTTGAAATTCCCTTCCGGTTCTAACACTTTGGTTAATGGAGTGTGGGTAGATTTCCGACCTACAGTATAAACATCTTGGTCTTTGGTTAATTCATTTCCTTTGGATTTTGAAATTTTATAGAGACCTTTATAAGCTTAGACCAAAGAACATTTTGTACTTATATTTGATTTGTGGTTGACTTTCGAATTACTAGACTTCGATGAAGAACCTTTTTGCACTTGTTTTAAGAGTTAATTGGGCTGTACCTAGAAAAACAAATTAATAATATGTAAAACTATAATAATAGTTCGAAATGTACTTAAAATTTTAAAAAAATTTTGGATTGAAATAATCGTACTTGCAAATAAGGTTTTTGTATTACTTGATTCAAGTACAAAGTTCTTGGTTTTTTTTCTGAGTGTACGTACGTATTTATGATTTTTTGTTTGTTTTGCCGACGAGATTTTTAATGGGTGGGTTTTATTTTCACAGATCGCTTTGTTGTTTCGGCATTGCTTTTTTTCCCCACAAAAAAAAATTTTGGTGTAAAGGCCTTTTACCCTTTTTCGCGCTCTTAACAAAAGCGCTACTTAGTCCACATTGTTCGCTGAATGCCATACCGTATTAGTGTGTATCAAGCTCCAGTATGAAGCACCAGTAACTACCAGTAACTTAGAAGTTGGAAACCGTTAAGATAGTGAGTTGTTACACCCTTAGGTTAGGTAGAATAATCACCCAATTCTCTTTATACTGAGTATCAATAAGTTGCGCTCTTTAGACCTTTAAACTCTTACTTTTTCTTTTGCTTACTTTTTGCCCAATAAAGAGCTATATATGTACAAGTAAATGTGTGTATGTGTGTGTGTTTTTCTATATGTATGTATGTGTGTGAGCCAAGCACATTTATCAAGTGTGTTGTATATAGAGAAGGAGCTGGTGCGGAAGCTGGAGCTGTTTCTGCCATATACGTTGGAATGAAGTTGGGTTCGAAATGGCGGGGATGGGGGTGTGTGGCAAGTTGGGTTTGGGGGGTGCTGGCGCATAAGACAAGCGAAAAAGCAGTAAATAAAAAAAAAGTACAAGTATACAAGAAATTAACGAGCAAACGATTTTTATGGCAGAGCATTTTGTGCCTTAAAGCGCTTAATGCGCTTTATGTGAGTGTGCTGGCGTGTTCGAGTGTGTGTGTGTTTGTGTGTGTGGGTGAGCTGTGTTGGTGTTAGTTGAAAAATGTTTTAAAAATGACATGCTTCGAAAGTTTAAGCAATTTATGTTCATTTTAAATTGAATTTCAAATTTATTGCTGCAATTTTGTCGGAAGCGGAAGTGCTCGGCTTTTTGTTTGTGTGCTGTAAATTTCATTGTTCTGACCCAAGAAAATTAATTAAAGCACACAAATTTTCTTTCTTGGCCAAAAATTGAATTTAAATTTCGAAAGGAAAAGGTCAATCAACTTTTCAAAGAAAATAAGTTAAAAAGGTGAAACCTTTTAGTGCACTTCACTGGGCCAGACGTGTGCCAGACTTGTCTGCAAAGTCCGCTTTGGTCCTTTCTACGCAACAGGCAGCGGCTTATTTTCTCTGTCATCATCATTTTTTGGGCGCGTATCGAGACCCTTTTGATTGTCCCAAGGATATTTTTATTTCCTTTTTTTCGTTCCTTCGTTTCGTTCTGCCGCCTCCTTCAATCAAAAGCCAAAAAGGGTCAAGTGCGTAAGCGTGGCCAGGCCCAGGCAAGGGTTAGAACCCACCCCTCCCTGCCCTGTGGGCATAATGAAACGTTTTATTATTAGATGAAGAAGTTGTTGTTTCCCTCCTTTTTGCGACCTTGACCTAGTGAAGGGGACTTGGACCCCCGGACAGACCTTGAACTTGTAACCAAAGCAGACATCAAGTGAGGCCCAAAAGAAGACCTTGACATTGCTTTCCGTTTTTTTTTCCTACTCTTTCTCTTTCACTCTGACTTGGGTTGGATTTCAATTGCGGGTAACCCGGCTGAAGGTGCCGCGGGCTCGCGTTCCCATGGAACGCCAGCCTGTTGCGTGGCCTTTTTCAACGCTTTCATTGTTCGGCTTTTGGTAACGTCTGTCCATTCGGTCTTTCATAAAAAAAAAACCGCAACAAGGGGCAGGCAGCAGCAGCAGCAGCAGCACTTCCTCACGTGCTGCGTGTGCCAAAAGTCAGTCTCGCCTCTCGTTTGCCGTCTCGATTACGTTTCAGTTTGGGACATCACAAGTGCCAAGTGCCTGACTCTCTGGCTGTGGCTCTGGTTGGCTGGTTGGTTGGTTAGTTGGCTGGTAGTCTGGTAAATCCAATGCGGACAGTTGGACGACAAATTGTCTGCCTGCTGCTGCCAGTTTGGTGCCGTGGGTCTGTTTTTTACGAGCTGTATGTAAGCTCTTGCACGTAGGAGTCGTCGTCGTCGTCGTCGTCGCTGTCACGGTTGGTGGTGCCAATGGATGTTGGCTACTGGGCTACTGAGGTAGCCGCCTTGGCGCCAACATGTTCAACATGTTGGCATTTACGATTATGTACAACCGCTCCTCCCTGTTGGTCTCTGGGTTTGACTGATGGCCAAGGTGTGGCCACACTCCGAGCAAGGCCTTCGCTTTGACATTGCTACCTGTTGAGCGGCTTTTCGAGTTAGCGGCGCCTAATTAGACATTAAGTGCACACGCGCGGCTTTCAATTGAAGTTGGCCAACCACAACTCCTCCCTGTCCCAACATTGTGACAAGCTGCATCGTGTGTTGACTAATTGCCGCCAGCGTTGACCAGTCGGTAGCAGAGTCTGACAGCCAACGCGGAAAAAAAATGCCCAAATGTGGGCGGGCACGGCTCTTGGATATGGGGGAAACAAGAAAAACAAAAGGCTTGCATTGAAACCAAAAAAAAAAATGAAGCTAAATGCCAGTGAAAATATGCCAAACACTGGACAACAAGGTGGGCAATTAAACAGAAACTGAAAATTTACGATTTGAAGAGTTCTTCTTAATCTAATTACAATTCGATCCAGAACCGAACCTTATTGAACTGCACTTCGAACCGGATCTTAATCGGAACCAATTATCCATCCCATATCGGACCACTTCTCCTTGGAGTAAGTTTCGGACCCCTTCAAAAAACAGCATAAGTCACTCTTAAAGAACTTAAATAAAACTATGTTATTAGTTTTTCCCTAGTTTAACCGGAAAACAGGTGTTGTATTAGAAATGTGTTTGGGATCGGCAGGTTCTATGGACAGTATATATGCCAAGTACAGAGGAAGGAGACGCTTATAACTGTTTTCCCGTTGCTAGCTACAGTACTAGTTAGTTTTTTCTGGGGGACCGAACTCCCACACATCACTGACCAGCAGGAAAATTAACCGCAACTTCCTTCTGTATCTTGGTCAACTCCAAGATTAAAGCCCATCCGGGGGAGAGTGGGGACTCTCAGAAGTTGCATGCCTCTATAAGAGACGTTGGACCTTCAGCTCAACCAATGGATTTTCAGCCCCTGCGAACGACGATGACGAAGAGGGCAGTGATCCAGTTTGAGCAATTAGCTGAAGTAGAAGCTAAGCAAATGGATTCGACCCATGAAGCCAATAACCCACCCAGGGTCCTAAAAAAGCAGTGACCCTCTCCGATTACGGAGAATATTGATACCTATCGCACATTGGGTCGATTTCTTCGGAGGACCTCCTTTTAACACTTCACCTTCCAGCTCAAGGAGGACCAACCGTATAGAGTCATAGTTCGCAATTTGGTTGTCAGTTGAAGGACATAACCCCATTTTGGCACCCTACAAAGCTCTGTGAGAGCAATGAATTGCGATGCATCAACTGTGGTGAGCATCACCACTCATGGTCTAAGCTCTGCCGTGTTTATGTGGCCAAGACAAAGGAGCGTCAGCCTACTAGTGCGACACTGGCCGGAATTGCCAAAATTTTGTCATAAAGTCAAAAAGTAAATGTTGGAATATTGGAAAAAAGCTTAATTCCTCTGAAAGAGTATAGAACCATGAACTCTAATTGCTGGTTCAAAACATTTTTTGTGCATCCCTGGAATTTTGGCACGGCCCTGAAAATAAGTTTTTTTTTCAACCAAAATTGTATTGCTCTGGTGCCATGGCACGACCTGTTCTTTCAAAATTAAAAACAGCTATAAATGTATAGAGCAATTAATGTTTTGAAATGCCAAAATGTTGCAAAAGGAATGTAAATTACAAGAAAATAAAGAAATTGGGAGCTTTTTTATGTTGTGCCTTTGTTTTTATGTGAGGTTGCTGTGGTATTTTTTAGGCGAATCTAACCTAAATGTCACTTGTTCCGTGGAGTAAAAGTGGGCAGCTCCTCGTTGCTTCTCGCAACTAAAGATGCAATTGTGTCCATTAAAATGTATATGACTTGGTGTAATTAATACATTTTGCTCGTTTTTGCTCGTTTTCGAAATATTTGATATTGTTGCAGACGGGAACAGTGTATTTTATTATTTTTGGCTAATTTTGCAAAAAAAAATATTAAGAAAATCGACCAATCCCGACTGTAATATACTCTGTACCTGCGACGGAGAATGCTTAGAGTGTATTTTGCTGCTGCAGCAACACCAGAACGCAACGGAGCTGCAGCGCTGCGACATCGAAATTTCTTTTGCTTATAACTTTACTATCGATTGTCCGATCTTTACCATTCCTTTGGCAGATTGATAAGTAATGTTGATTACTAAATATGTCTAAAAGGTTCGAACCATATATCTTCAAAATTGTGGGAGATATGACGTTTTTTCAAAATTGCGGGGGCGGGAGGGGGCGTGGCAAAAATTGAAAATAAATTTAATCTGCCTGTGAGTATAAGAAGTTTATGTCCCTTACATGTCAAACCTCTATCTCTTACCATCTCTGAGATCTGTGCGCTCATAGGGACAGAGTTGTATGGGCGGTACTAGTGGGCGTGGTCGGACCGGTCCAAAATTTTGCTCGTTTCTTATTTATGTCACTACTATTAAATGTTCCAAGTTACAGCCCTCTAACTGGGTCGGTCTAGTTTATGCCAAAATTTTGGACATTCCTGCTACTGTGCATTGTGGCGGTGAATGCTAAAATAGACACGCTACAATAAATGGTGATGGAGTTCAAATCCAACAATGCTTTTCTTAGTGAGTTCTACACAAACCTGATGAGAGAACTTAAATAAAGGGGTTCAAATTTACGCCTCCGGAATCAGGGGAACGAAAGGTGGTTGGCGTTGCAAAAGAACTAAAGCAATTTCTTATTCAGCTGCTTATCGATCTGATGCTTCTAACACAGACATGGCTTAAGCCCGGCACCTCCCATATTATAAAGGCCCAAAAAATGTCCTAAAATTAAGAAAATTAATTTGCTCTTATTATTTATTTTCTGCTTTACTTCCACCGGCCCTACTGGTTACGGAAACCTTAATAACCTTATGGTAGTTTGGGAATAATTTTTTCATGGGGGGGGTTTGAGCAGTTAAGGTTTTAAGTTAAGAAGGTACACAACTTGCCCAAATTAAGTAGGTATTAACCTATACGCCAAGATTATTTTGAAAATAGTGGATAGAGTTAGGATTTAAATAGATACATAACAGAAAAACAAGTAAGAGTGTTGGGTGAGTCCCTGACAGAAAATACCTGTTCAAGTAATGTGTCTATAGCTTTAACTCTTATTCATGAAATTTACTTTGAATAAATGTGGAGGCGGATCAAGGCTCCCAAAGAACTCTCCTAGCTTACTATTTTAATTATAAAATAAAATATCTTCAATTAAAATTAATTCGCGGTTAGAGAAAGGAGGAGGATGAATTCCAAGTGAGACACACATCCTTCAATAAAATTAATTTATTTTTATTTATTATTTGTTTACATTCACCAACCCTATTTAAATAAATTAATATTATATTTTATTTTACCAAATTTTTAATAAACATAATTAAAAAAATTAAATATTAACCTATATATACCCCAATTATTATTATAAAAACAAAAAAAAAATAATTTGATATACCCAAGAAAAACTTAATAATTTATATTAAAACTTAAAATATAATTACATTATATCATTATATATAAAAAATATTTTAAATAAAAATAAAATATAAGAATACAATAAAACTTGGTGCGGTTCGGGTACACTCCTTTATACTCCCCTAAAGTCGACGCGTTCATACAGACAGACAGACGGACAGAGTTAGGTAAGTCGACTCGGCTGTTGATGCTGATCAAGAATATATATACTTTATGGGGTCGGAGGTGCTTCCTTCTGGCTGTTACATACATTTGCACAACTTCATGATCCCCTTTTTCCCATTTTTAATGAGAACAGGGTATAAAAATCTCAATATTTTGAGCTTATTTGATGCAGTCTAGTGTTAACATCAATGCCAACTGCCGCCAGCCCACTTACATCCCATATAGCCTACACATGTATATGTAGATTTGATAAAGCTCTGGTGCAACAAGTTGCATCTGACCGGGACATCCATTTGACCGGCAGCTGGGACTAGGCGAGGCCAACAAAGGCCCCACATAAACAATGGCCAAAATGGAGTGCCAAAAAGACTGGTAACTGCATGCAAACATGAAGGCCAAAAACCAACGCGGATGCCGCTGGCTCTGGCTGCGGAGGCGTCAAAGCAACTGCAGGCGGGGCGGGTTCGGGGGGTGGAGTAGGAGTTGGAGTCATGACCATGGCAATGCAATTGCCAGTTGGGTTTGTCCTTGGCAAATCCCGATGCCCGTGTTGGCGTTGAATTTGCCTTCTTTTTCTCGCTCTCTCGTTAAAGGTCACGAGCCATGCAATGCGACCTGAATTTGGCCACCAGAAAAAAAAGAGAAAAAAAAGGAGCAGCATTTCGCCAGCCAGTGGCATGGTGGTCGTGGTCGTGGCCCGTGTCACTGGGCCACCAAAAACTTCACTTTCTACTTACAACAAGGGAAAACTTTGCAACTGTTGCCGGAAAAGGCAGCGAGCATAGAAAATGCCAACGGGCTGGCTGTGCATGGCAATGGAGCAGGAGCTCAAGAAGGTCTTTTAAGAGAAGCTGCTGCCTCAACGGCGGCTGTTCAATGTCAAGCTCAATCGGAGGACTTGGGTCTGTTGCAGCGACTTGTTGCGGATGTCTTGAGATTTTATGGCAAGCGGCAAATGAAGCCACGTGATTTGGCTGGCTGCTGCCAGAGTTTTTATGGGCTTGCCAAGGAATGTCTGGAGTATGTGTGCGTGTGTTCGCACCAGGGAGTCGCTTTATTTTGTTGTGGCTGCGTGTGGCAAGTGACGACATAATCAACGCCACATGGAAGTCGCCATGGACATAAACACACAGCTGTTGCCACAGATTCATGGCATTTACCAGACAAATCGCACGATTAAGAAACGAAGGATGTGGGAGCCTGAATGTGCGTTTGCTTACAGTGGAAACTTTGATCAGGAACAAAGCCTCTTGAGCCTCTTGAGGAAATACCAAAAAGCTTTAGAGTCTTAAGGACATTTTTGGCAATATTTTGAGTCTAGGTCTTCCGGGAAGAACTGCTCTAACTCCTAGCTCGGTAGCAAACCGACGTCAATCTTCTAGTCTTGAAGCGCGGAAGGCGAATTCACGAATTTCCTTGCAGAGCCTTCACTGTATCAACTTGAGACAACTTTTTTACGACAATCCGACCTTGAAACTTCCATGTCAGACCCCGCCATGACTGGGTAAGGATGATGTTGCGTGCCAAAACTCCAGCTAAGGTCAAAGTCAATGGCAGCCACTGACTCTGGCACTGACGGTGTTGCCTTTACGCTGTTTGTTGCCTTTTCCCGGTCTGGCTGCTGTCTGTGGATTCCTCCCCTCGTCCCAAGGCAGACGGATAAGCAGACAACAGCGACAAAAGCCGCAGAGACCCTCGCCCTTAGCGAGCATTCAGACAATAAGTAGCTAGCTAGCTGCTGCTGCTGCCACTGCTGGATGACTGGCTCGGGCTCTGGTTCTGGGTCTCTGTCTCTCGGTACGTGCGGCATGTTGCCATTGCCACACTGCATACAAGTGGCCCGGGCCGCCTTTGAGAGCGTAACTTTATTTCTTTTTTTTTTTTCGCCCTCGACGATGACGATGGCGAGTGGCTGGTGACCCCCACTTTGCTTGGTTCTTGCCTACGTGCGGTGGCTGCCGGCTGCCTGCGGTGGATTATGCTTTGACTGCCTGCCTTTGCCTTTGCCTTTTGGGGAAGCCGACGCCGTGACTATGGCTATAGCCCATTTGCCTGCACACACAATGCGGATGCCGGCGTGATGACGTGGAAAATGTTACCACGGCAGCATGTGGCGCTTGCCGCGAAAAAGGCAAAGGCATGGGTCGACCGAACGACCGCAGACATACTGTCTACGGAAGCAGACGTGGCTAACGTCGTCGCGTGACTTAATTAGTTCCCATGGATGTGCGGTGACCATGGCCTAGGTAATGAACTCAAGTAGCTGCTAGTCTCGGGAATAGACACTTACCCCAGTTGTTGGTGTTCCATTGCCAGCGGCCAGGGCTGTGGCATTTACTGTCACAGCATTACCTGTGCCGGCTGTCTTTCCTTTGCCACGCCCACGCTTCGAATCTGGACGTACAGGTTGACCATCGGCCCCGTAGACGATCTGCGAATAAAGAAAAAAAAAACAAAAGTTTAGTGATGCGAATTGAATTGGAATATTATTCTTACAATAATAATAAATTTCTTAGGCAGAAATGGGCACATAGTGGCCCGTTGCGCCCACTCTGCCAGGTCCCTTTTTGGCTAAAAATTAAGCTTAATTAGGGTATTTACCAGCCCTTGTAAAAGTGTAAAAAAATGACAACAGCTTATCTGCATCTGTACAGTAAATATATTGAGACATCTTCCTTAAAATAGCTCCAAACACTTTGTCTGTCATAACCCCTAGAGAGCCCCCTCACCCATTCTAAACATTGCTGCAATTTTTCTTATTGATGCAGCTTCTCCTAGCTACCCCAGCGATAGCAACATGTAACTCAAGTTCCATTTGCGTTTGAAATACAGTCGACACAAAGCATGGTTTCGCACGGATCGAAGCTAACTGACTCTTGGTGACACGGATCATTTAAAAAAGCGACGATCATTGAAAAATGGTATCATATTATTTCGCCAGTTGACGGATTTGGGCACACATAACTTGGTTCCTCTCCGCACTAAGATCCTCCAAAAGCCTGTCCATCACTTCATCGATAGAATCATGGTCCATACCTAAAGTTTTTTTATGTTTTCATTGTCAATTAGCCCAATCGATCATTTTGGCTGATTGTGTGCCAGCAAGTTCAATGGATTTCTATATGCTTCATAGAATAAGATTTGGGCCGTTTTTGGTGGTTTCAAACATCTAATATTTTATGGAGATTTTTCAAAAGCTCACTAGCACCTTTTGTCGAAGTGGCACCCTTACATTACTATGTAGCGTATTAAGGGATGGAAACCAATACTCTCGTTTGGACGACTTAAAAATTTTTATATTTTGCATTATGTGGTTGCAGTTAATCATTAAATTAACCCACATTAAAATAAGGGATATTTTTGGCGAGAGATTCAGCCCTGTTTTTAGAGATGGAACAATGGAACATCTGGTTTCAAATTTTTAATTAGAAATGAAGTTGGTGGTACCGAAATTACAAACAACGCGTCAAGAATCGGGCACGAATTGGCTTATTGGTATGAAAGAAAGCAAGACACTTGGTAATTCATAATTCCGATAACTTTTCAAAAGGTTATTTTACCAGAATAAAGAAAATTTTGTTCAACTTGCCCACAAAATGTCCTTGATTGATGAATAATAGAAAAAAACTATGCTATAACTATATTTATATAGCTACTTTGCAACAACTTCTAACTATTTTTAGCTATTTTTAAAAGTCGATCTAGCTTGCTGAGGCTGAAATGACACCTTCAATTTGTAGCGACAATTTCTAGCAGTAATATAGTCAGTAGAATTTGAAGAGCATGCAAATTCATCCTTAAATAATACTACGTTTATGCTATGAAATTCACAATTTCTTCAATTTGCAAAATCAAATTTGTTCCTGTTTTTGTGCAGCTTTTGTAAATGCACAAAATGACCAGCGCCTATACGAGAAAATAAAAGATCTGGTAACACCAACTCAAAGTTAACCTGTCTGCGCCTCAACCATGGAGCAAAAAATATTAGAGAGGAACTTTGCGCTGCCTCTCAATTTTGCTGTTGCTAAGCGATAGTGCCCAAAAAGATACTTCAACGTGCCAGTACACAGAGAAAAACAAGATCCCAGAATGGATATTCGAAATATCCTTTTTTTTAAATATCTTTTCACATTTTTTAGCTCCTTTGGATGAAGAATAAAGATCAATAAAATATTTTATTTCTGATATATCCTTTTTAAGAGAAAATAAATCGATTTCGAAAATATCCAATGGATCCCAAAAAAGGATAGCTAACTATCCAGTCCAAATGGATACCGAAAATATCCTAAGGATCATCAAAACTATCCTTTTTTTTCTCAGTGTAGGAAAAAAATAACCCAAATGTATCCAGAGAGAGCTAACAGCTGACCAAAAAGTATCTAGAGAGCTTAAATGAGAGCGAACAGCTAACAATTTTCTGACAGAAGCGGTGTCGACTAAGCAAAGTTCCTCTCTAATATTTTTTGCTCCATGCCTCAACATTTCATGAATTGACCCACTGATAGTCAACTTTAGTGTGTGAGTCAAATTCATGAAAAGTATATCATTAATATAAATAAATCCTGAAGTTCATTGAGAATCTAGTATTTTCAGCCGATTTTTTGTTGGTATTTTGAACAAGAAAGGTCACTCTGGCTGTAGTAGACTTCTGATTTGTAAGTAAAAATTGAAATATGTTTAAATAGAGTGACAGGAGGGTTAGGTTAGGTTAAATAGGCTGTTCGTTTGAGGCCGTGATCAACTAAAGACCTTATGTATTATGGTGATGCCTCATAGTGGGTTAAAAAGGAGTATGGTTGAAGGCCTGAGTGGGTTCTCTAAGCGCAGATAACGAGGTCATCAAAGAATGAGTCTCCCAGGGGTGCTAGGGTCACTGAAGAGCATATCTTTATATTGCATCGTGAAAGGGTAACTCATAGACGAGAAATCCATCCTAGAGTAAACCATGTCCGTCTGTTCTTATGCATGCATATAACAATCGTCTTGTGACTGAATTTTTATCACTGAAATAATTAGTTTGATTGTAGGATTCTTAAAGTAAATTTATGTAGGTAAATAAGTCATCTTAATCAGCCGCCACAGCTAATTGCTGTCTAAAGCTGAGTATACACTTCCACCAAAGAACTGCCAAAACAAAAATACCAAAAGTGAAAATATTTTTTGTTTTGGGACAGTGTTACCAGATTGTAAGATGCATGCATGTAATATGGTCATGCCGTCTTCACGGCCCACCCCTAGCTAAGGGGCCTGATGAGTAGATATGACACTTTAGTAATGATTAAATTAATAATTATTACCCAGCACTTAATCATTGATGGGAAAATTATTCATATTTCACCTGATGACGCTTATTTGTGTATCGACAGTGTGCGACACCTCTGAAAATATTTAAAATTAATTATTCAGGAAGCTATCGATAAAAATACAGAAAATACGGATCTAGTATTTTATCGGTATTTAATTGAGGGCTTTTTGTTGGAAGTGTGGACTGCCAACAAAGAGAGCACAAAAGGGCTTTGGCGCAAAAATGTTGTGAGTTTTTTGTTTTGGTAAGTCTTTGGTGGAAGTGTGTACTAAGCTTAACTCATAGAAGGAAGCACTTCCTGAATGCACAGAATAAATCAATAAACCATGACAATCGTCTTATCACGAAATAAATAGGTTGATTGTAGGATTCTTAAAGAAAATTTGCTCTCTAAACGCCCAGCTAATTGCTGTCTAACGACAATATTGCTTCTATCCAAAACATTGCGCGCGCACGCATGACTCCACGGGAGCAAAAAGCTGCTTGTGTCGGTAAAAAAGAAGTTGTCATTCCAGCCTGAGGCCGTGAAAAGTTGGCAACACAGCGTCTAAACATCGTCTTTGAGCACAATTAGCATTCTCCAAGCCAATACTTCTTATTCTTTAAATACTAAAATAAAGTACAGAGTCAACGCCCAAGCTCAGAAATGCATTTAAAATAATATTATTATTACACTTTTATTTAAATTCCAATTTATTTAAAAAGGATTCGAAATACGAATTTGAAAACATGTCCATTTCCATAGAAATACCTTTTTTTGTCAAGCTTTGAAGACTTCAAAATAAATCACAACTTTAAAGCTGATTAAAGCTTGAGTTGCTTTAAAGCTTCTGTATGAACTTGTCAAAAAGCTTTGAAAGTCAAAGAAAGCTTTCCTCTTAAAGCTCCACAGGCGACATGAGGCTGTGCGCCATCTACCGGGCACCAAATTTGGCGCCACCTAGTGTTCATGTTTTGAAGCGCCATCTACTTTTGAGAATGTGTACTTTTTAAAAAAGAAGGCGCTGTAAAAGAAGGGATTTGAATTTGAACAAATAAAACTTGAAATAGAACTTGAAAATAAAATTTAGACTGTAACAGGGGTATCCTAGAAATCTCTAGAGATTTTCGTTTAAAGGCCAATACTCAGATGAGATAAATTTTTTAGTTTGGTAGAATTGGCTGCGAAATTAAAATAATTGATATTTGTGACCTCAAAACAACCACCAAAAAATGTTAAAAACTGTAAACTAATTATTTCAATAATGCTTAATATTCTTAGAAATGATCTGCGTCTTTTATGCATATATTTTATATTGAATTATATTTTAAAAGATTTTTTATTTAAAGGCCTATATCCAGCACTCTGGAAAACTTATTTCGTTACAGTATTTCAGATAAATAGAAATACTTTCTTAAAACCCATGAACATCAAAGCAAAGCCAAAGTGTTTCTAATTATATGAAATACTGTAATGAAATAATTTTCCGGAGTGCTGGATATAGGCCCTAAGTAAAAAACAAATATCTCAGTGGGTGCCGAGATCTCCAGCGATGTAAAAACCATCAGGATCGGATGACTATAGAAAATACACAGCTGCCATAATAACGATAGGTCAAAATACTAGTTTTTGTGAGAAAAACTGCCATATGGACAATGATCCAAAATATTTAACACAATTTGCACAATACGAAATGAAACTGATTCGATTCATTGGTTCAAAGAGATTTTAAAACAGCGGTGGAAACGCTATTGCTTCCATTGCTCCGAGATTTAAAAGACGGGAAAGAAATTGGTCGCAATTTTCGACGAACAACAACAATTACGGTTTTTTGTTTGCAGTTTTTGTTGTTGATCTGCTCCCAAACACAAAATAATCGGAGGTGTCACAAAATCTCTTTCGCCCAAATTCCAACCCAAACCAATTCTCGGTGTCACAAAAATCTCTTTCGGTTGGTTTCAAATCTCTCGGAGATTTAGCCAAATTCACCACCCAAACAATTTTGACAAGCAAAGCTAATTTTGGAACTGTAAACAAAATTATTGTGGCGCCTTATCTGGTTGGCAGCCAGCGCATTAAGGGCTGGCAAGTTATACCTCATGTTTGGCGCCAACAAATATTTAAAATTTTTAATTTTATTTATGAAGAATATGAATTAAATTGGAACTATAATTTAAAAATGCATCATAAAACGTTTATCACAATCAAAAAATGTCAGCTTAACATTAAATTAACCCATAATTTAATTAGGGAAATTTTTTTTGCTAGAGATGCAGCCCTGTTTTAAGCGATGGAACTTTAATTGGAACAGTTTCTGTTCTAACTAGATTTTCAAATAAGAAAATGAAATCTCTCGAAGTTCTGGGACACCGACGGATTTTTCGAGCGATTTGCAAACCAACCGAGGTCAAAATCTCTAGAGATTTCTGTGACACCCCCGGATAAGGTCATTTTGCTTGGAAGCCCTGCTCAAAGCTCCTTCAAATTAGAAAAAAACCAAAGGTTTAAGGCTGGGCGACTCTTTATCGTGTGGTAAAGACTAAGGGCGCGTGCACACATGCGTCTGAAAGATGAACCGTTCGGGGCTGTTGAATTATATTGGGCCACATAATTATTAACGATTCATACATATTGATATAAGCGTCGTACACTTACGGGTAATCAGATTTGATGGAAAAGCAGTCTAAAACAGGTTAACCAACACACAAAATGTGTGTAAGTATAGTCTGTTATCTTCAATTTTTCATTTATCTTCGACTATTATATAAAAGCAAAACGTTTCAGCTGGATTTTTAGAATCGTTTCTTGGAACTCGGAACGGTTGCCAATTCCGATCAATCTAATTCGAAACGCAGTCTGCGAATGATTCTCTGACACTCAGTTGAGCAGTGATTTCTGCGAGCACTCGGCTCGTATGAGTGTGAATTGCCGAATGTGTTCGGCACCCAGGGGCTATGGTTGGGAACTCTGGTCGAAGCTAAAGGGGCTTAGCGGAAAACGAGGAGTCTATGCGTGTTGACAATCTGTTGTAGCGGGAGAATACAACTTTAAGGATATATCGATATTTCTGCTAATATCAGATTAGAAGTCCGAGTAAGAATTAGGAAAAAGGTAGGAAGACTCGACCGAAACTGAGATGTGGCTTGGCATTGTCAAGCCTGGTTAATTAGAGTCGAGACCGTTAAGCGGTTGTTTTATTAAGAAAAAAAAAGGACACAGACGGTTTAATTTCCAGGGCACATGCAAGGGTCGACTCCTCCCCCGTAAATTAATTGTTGGAGAATTACATGCAGAGTACAAAATGCTGAATCCCAACGAAAATCAGACAGCTTACCGCAAGCCCATATCGTCCATGCCTAGTACCATTTCTTGCTAATTTTTTGGTTTAATTTCTGCACATTCCACTTTAGCTTTGACTCAATTAACATGTTGCTCCCCAGTTGTTCAAGATCATATCAGACCATGTCTGTTTGTGGCTTCTCTTCGACTTGATGCTAACACAATTCTGTCACGCACTTACATCTACTTTCTGTAGCCATTTTGGAGTAGCTCATGGCGTGGCTATTAATAAATTGCTTCTCCATTTTGGTGGCCACTTCTCCATTTTACTTCGGCAAGCGCACAACTGTTGTTCCTCTCAATTGGCGCAATGTCAATGCTCTCTTTGGTTCTTTGTTAGGCGCAACTGTACCTATTTGTGGAGCCAGCCCAAAAACACCTCAGGAACTCTCATAGGCTGGACTAATTTTAGATCGGCAGCCAACCAACCCCAAGCTCGTGTGACATCGACATCGCAACAAGAGACTCCTCCATCATCATTGGAGGGGGACTGGCACGCTCTCTGTTTTGTTCGGCTCGGTTCGGCTTTGCATTAAAATAATTGCTTCCGAAATGACAACTGCTGGCGATGCAGTACCCAAGATATGCCGTTCCATCTCTCCCCCATCCCCATCCTCATCCCCCGCCCAAAGACGTTGAAGTTGATGTGCTAGCAACATGTGTGCGCGCCTGCGCGTGCCAACGTTGTAAATGCAGCCTCTGACTCTGGCCCTGGGGATGAGATGATGATGGCGTCGCTTATTTACCGTTAAGTTGCAGCGGCTGTCACTCAGGCCCCAAGATCCAGACAAGAGCATTCCACAGGCACTCCTGCGAAGCTGCTGCGTCCATATGTCGCCTAAGACTCACTCTTCCGTTCTATTTTCGGAAAGCGCGCCTGCGCACACACACACATGTGGTCTTCCATTTGGATTTTCAGTTTTCTCAGCTCGAAACGGCACTTTGCTTAATGGCTCCTGTAAGGCCCTTTGAGACGTGGCCGCGTCTCAAGGCTCCAAGAAATTTTATTTATGACTTTTTCGCCGGAAATAGATTCTGACTTAGGTTTAGGTTGTGCAGTCGGAATTATCTGTGGCTCATCTTGTCTCCCACCATAAGGCAATTGCATGTGAAAATGTGGCGTTGTGTGGGAAGTTTGGTAAGGTTCGGATTCATGTGGGAGGGCTGGGGTCAATGGCATTTTATAATTTATTATGTGGAAAAGTAAATGTTTAAAGGAAATTGTTTCATTTTTCAAGTTTTTCAAAGGAAATGGATGGTTGAAAATTTTGGACTTGAAATTTTCTTGATAAGGTAATCCTCGGAAGAAAGAAAGATTGAAGAAAGCTTTAGTCCAGCGATTGGCACTCCTGGCTCGCAGGGGCCGAACACATTTCGCTATTTACACCGACACGAGCCAAATGCATGCCGAGGCTTGTGCCAAGAGAGCAAACAGCTTTTCAGTAGCCGGCCAGCGGTCGATTAAATAGGTCACTGAGAGGTTCGCTCAAAAATAGGGCTGAATGCTAAAATATGTCGAGACTCTCCTTTGACAAACAAGGTAAGCTATTTAAAATCAATTTATATGTTTTAAAAAAGAAAGTCCTTTTTCAGAAAATAATTTTTTGAAAAATGTTTAATTATTCTTAGAAAAAACTTCGTCGTTCTTTAAAAAAAATTAAAATAAATAAACAGCTACACAAAATGAAGAAACACATTTCAGCAAATTAGTTGCCTTAGTCGGGACTTACACAATGAAGCAAACTTCATGAAGCTTTTATAGTAGAAGTTTGCTTTATCGATTAAATCGCATATTATTTTCAAAATAAGAAATACATTTTCTCAAAAGTTTGCAGTCCAACCGTTTAAAGAATGCTTGAAATGAGGCCAATTCCACTACACTTGAGCACCGTACAGAAAAATAAAAGTAGCATTTTATATTTGCGATGATTTGTCAAAGGACAAAGCTGACAATACACTATAAATTATTCTTAGTTTAGGGTAGGGTTTAGGGTAGGGTCGTACATAGAAGAGATGTCTGATCCGATGGAATATGATGGATCAAGACCTCAATGCTTGTAAATTTTAATGTCATAAAAGATTAAATTGCATTTGGTTCACCTTCAAACACGTTGTATAACTTTCGGCTGTCCTGAAAACGGAGCCCATTAGCCAGCAGTGGTTCTACCTATAATGAACGCTCGTTGTAGTGTTTTTAGTAATAACCAAATGCTTGTTTCGTGGATTTTTGATATGCAAGTGAGTTGAAAGTAGGAGCAACAAAGTCTGCTGATGAGAGAGACCGTAAACTCTTCAAACAGTACTCTACAGACAAACAATCGCTTTTCCAATTTAAAAAATTTTCAAAATTTTCAAAATCATTTTCTAACATAAAGTATTTTGCCTTGTTTAAGGGGTTAGGCAGTTGAAGAAAAATTATTTTTAATCAATCTTTTTATCAGTTATTTATTTTTGACGTAAACAAACAATAATTTCGGTACGGAAGATTTTAGTAGGAGTAAAATTTGATTTTAGCGTCACGTGACGCTGACGTCAGGTTATTTTGCGTTGTTGTTTAAGGTGAGTATCCCAGGGGTAGATGGAGTGAAAATGGGCGGAAAGAGGAGGGAAAATGGAGGTGACTAAACAGGGACTTGACAGTGACTAAGCAGTGACTTGATAGTGACTTAACAGTGACTCGACAGTGACTAAACAGTGACTTGACAGTGACTAAAAAGTGACTAAACGGTGAATAGACAGTGACTAAACAGTGACTTTATAGTGACTTGACAGTGACTTTGCAGTGTCTTGACTGTTACTAAACAATAACTTGACAGTAACTAAACTGTGACTTAGGTTTTCCACTGAGCAACATCCAACATCTAACATCTTGAAGCAAAATGTTTCTTTTCCACACGTTCCTTATGAAATTAAGTAGTGGCAGAGAAACTTGTCAGGCATTAATAAATTATTTTTATTTTATATATTAAGTCGGCAGGAAAAAAGACTTGAAAACCCCTTGACAGAAGCTATCAAAAAGGACCATATTGATGACATGTGACAAAAATGATGATAGGTGCTCTTAGAGGATGCAGATCTTTCTGAGCGGGACAATGATAGCACGATATATGTGAATTTGGGGTGTACTTTGTGTCTTGATCAGAACCGAGGACCCAATCAGTGAATTACCAAAGGAACAGTTAATTCTTTATTTCAGAAAATTAGAAAATTCGAGGGCAGTAAAACTAAAAAAAAAAAACGAGACTCGCATCGGTTGATATAACTCAGAAGTTTACCAATGCCCATATACCAAAACGGCCGACATCTGATGCTGATTAAATAAGCAAGAAAGATACTGGAGCATATGAATTCGCAAAATATTTCGCAAAACGCCCAAATAATCTTCCTTCGGGATAAGGACCAATAATATCTGCCTTTTAATCACCACCATGCGATTCATAAGCCTGATATTGTTGAGCAAATGTTAAATAAATTTCATGCCAATTTATTTTTTCTCAATATATTTTTGTGTAATTTTTGATACAAATTATTTCTGAGACATTGACTGACAGATGTAAGATGTTGGGCAGTGTAAATTTCAATTTCACATCATCATCTAATTCCATGTTCCTCTAAATGTTGTGAAGTGACTAAGCAGTGAACTGGCAGTGGCTAAACAGTGACTAAACAGTGACTAAACAGTGACTTGACAGTGTCTGACAGTGACTAAACAGTGAATGACAGTTTCTTAACATGACTGACAGGACTAAACAGTGACTTGAAGTGACTAAAAAGAGACTAAACAATGACCAAACAGGAATAGAAAGTGACTAAACAGTGACTAGACAGTGACTTTATAGTGACTGGACAGTGACTTTGCAGTGTATTGACTGTTACTAAACAATAACTTGAGAGTGACTAAACTGTGACTTGACAGTGATTGAACAGTGACTTGACAGTGACTACAATGACTAAACAGTGACTTGACAGGCCTTAACAGCCTTAAAAACAGCCCTAAACAGCTCGTAAATTTGCTTACGACACTCACACGTTTTTTTTATAAAAGTAACCATACTCACATTAATATGTCACGTTTCTACTTGATTTTGAACAAAACTTGAAAAGAAAATATTAATTACAGAAAAAAGGTATCGCTATATGTATCGGTCCTGTTCCACAAGAATACCTTTGCGGCGATCAAATCAATAAAATAAAAAAAATATTATTTTAATAGTGAATTTAGAGCCTGATCTAAGCTTTTTTCGTTTGAGTCTATGCTCAGAAAAAGATCAATTTTTAGTTTGCTATTTTACATGAAAAGAAACAATTTTGTACAGCTTTAAATCTGAATACGTTTAAAAATAAATTATTTGTATGAAATTGTTTCTATTCATGTGAAATATCAAATAAAAAATTATCTCAACTGAGTATTCTTAAAATCGAAATGCGACTAGACAAATATGATTTAAAAAACTTGTACAAAAATAATTCAAATGCATCGAGGTGAAAGTTGTCATTGAGTCCCTCAAGGCGTTGTACTTGGCCCGCTACTGTGGAATGTGGCCTACGACGATGTCCTACGAATCCAGCTGCCAAATGGAATTTGCAGATGATGTGGCACTGATAGTGGTGGCGAAGTACATAAGCGAAGTCCAACGAGCAGCTAACGATGCTATCAGTATAGTGTATGAGTGGATGACCCAAAATGGACTCCGACTTGCCGAACACAAGACGGAAGCCGTTATACTAGCAGGAAGGCAGTCGAAACTACCAGCATAGTGGTAGGAAGTGCCACAATACACTCCAGTCCATTCCACAAATACTTGGGTGCGTTATGCAAGCAAAGGAGCTGCTAACACCCACAGACCCAAGCAGAGTACGAGTAGGCTTCTTGTTAGTGTGGTCACATCGATCTTTCTATATGGGCAGGTGCCATGAAAACACACTCCTACAGAGCAGAAGCAGTAACAGCTTATCGTCTATGCGCGCTGCGAGTGGCTTCTGCATACCGCACTGGCCTGATCCCCATCGACCTTTGGCGACAGAGAGGAAAGTCTTGTCTGCGTCTGGAGCGAACCAAAATCGGGAGGCGCAAAGATCAGCGACAATCGAGCTTTGGCAGGAAAGGTGGAATGGAAGGACTCGACGCCTTATCCCGAACATAGCCGTATGGCTAAACAGACGACATGGACTGTTGAATTTCTATCTGACGCAACTGCTGACAGCACAAAATATTACCTCTGGAGGTTTAAGCACGAGGACGACCCAACCTGTACCGACTGTCAGGGGGCAGAACATATATTTTTTGTCTGTCCGACATTTAATCGAGAAAGAAACGAGCCAGCCGCTTGTAACCTGGTGAGCATCACGCTTGACTCGGAAAAGAATTGGTCTGCGGTAAGCAACATGGCCACAATAGTCTACCAAAAACTGCGTTGCGATTGTGATGAGCGCAATTCTATACATAGGAGAGAATCCTAGGTGAGCCTATGGGCATTCCCCCCGCCGAAGTAATACCGAAAGGCAGTCCCGCCGGGAAATGGGTTTGGTGGCGGTAGTTTAGTGCGATTCGAGTCCCAATGCTTTCAATGCTTCTATCGTCGATCGAAATCTCATTGAAATATTCGTAATAAAGTGCAAAGAGCAGCTTGTCAGCTTATCCCTGCTGTCTAACCCCCAGGCGACTCTGGAAGTAAGACCAATAGAAACAATCCTTAAGGTAGTAGCAGCGAGAAGCTCAGTTAAACTCCGGGAAGAGAAACATCCTACTGGAAGTAGAAACAAATGTTAAGACAAAATAAAGTGGCAACTGTTTAGAACCTCGGAAATGGAATGAAAAATTCAAAATCAAATTTCCGCAGTAAATGAACTGAACTCGAAACGTCAGAGGCACAGGAGCAGAAAACTTCACTGAAGAGTTAGAGTGAACCGAAATGATTTAGAGATTTTCAGGCAAATATCAATGTAGCCCTGGCAAGCGGTGAAATGGATTTGCACCTGTGATGAATCCCCAAGAAATATATTAATTTTTTGTGGGTTTGTTGTGTTTGCAGCAAGCATCCCACAATTTGACAAGCACAGGACAAGGTCTATGATAGGAGAATTTGAAAGGGGGACTGCACTTACCCTAACATAACTTCTGGGGAAGGAATTATTACACCCAAATTAAGGTTACGCTGCAGTTACTATCTGGGAAAGCCATTGATCGAAGATGTGACAGAGAAATCCACCCAAATAACTGCCTCAGACGTGCACAAAAATGTAATCAGTGATTTAATAAATGAAGTAATCCTTCCTCTTAAAGCACAAAGCCAAAAATGTCATCAACCTTTTGCCTAGACACAACATTCAAATTTGAACACCAACAACAAAACCCAAGTTTCTGACTTTGAGACGCCCACAAGAAAAAGAAGAAGAAGTAGAATTGGGGGTGGTGGAGGCCAAGCAATAGAAGGCCGTCGACCTACATAAGCCAACAGAAATAGGGCCGAAAGTAGGCTACACACACGCATACACACAAGCTCACACACTTTCCGACCAGACATACCAAAGTTGAAAGCTTCCTGTTTAACCGATGACAGTTTATGAGCCTGTTCAGACCTTTTTTAAATCAATTTCATGCACTTTTTTGCAGTTTCCTGTTTGTAAGCGGTTTTTTTGCGGTCTTTATTAGCGCCAACAACAATAAAAAAATGAATAAGAACAGTTGAGACACAAAACGCATGTTGACTTAATTGGCCTTATTAGTTTTTATTAAAAAGGCTACCGATGATGGCAGCTGCGGCGATATAATAATGAGCTGCTCAAAAAAAGCCCGTCGGCACTTGAGCAACAGGTAGCCCCAACCACAGACAACAACTTAACCACAAGGGCCACACGCACACCAGCAGGAGCTAAATATGTGTGTGTGTGTGTGTTGTATGGATAAAACTGACCTAGCCCAATTGGTTTGCTGGTAGGAGCCCAATAAAGTTAAACCAAGGGGGAGCTACGTTTTATGACACATCAGGGGGGAATGAACAGCCACCGCAAAAACAACAACAACAACAGTCAAAAAGAAAGCCCAGCAGCCCCTCATAATGAGCCATAAAAAACTTCTCTGTGTGTGTGTGTGTGTGTGTGTGTACGTATTCTTTGGGCTTTTGGCAACCCTTCGCTTGATGTATTTGCCGTGAGCTCCTACTTGTTGCTGTTCCCTAAAATATTATACCCTTGTGTGGTCTTTTTTTTTTTTGAGGAAAGTCATCGAACCCTTGGACTATAGATAAGTTTTCCATTTTTATGGCGAAATGCTATTTTTTTAAAGAATTTCCAATTTTAATATTGAGCTTAGAAAAGGCGAAAAGAGAAAAGAACAAGTGAGTGAGTAAATGAACTAAAAAGAGCAACTGAAGAAAAACATTTTCTCTTGCTTGTTTAGATTAGAGACAAGTGAAGTAAGAATAAGTGAGTGAACAACTGAACAAAAAAAGTACTAATGGGTGAGCAACTGAACATAACAACACAAATGAGTGAGCACCTAAAAAACTGAACAAAATAGAGCAATTGAAAAAAACAGAAAACAAACAGAAACAACTAAGTGAGCAACTGAACAAAATAGGTCATGTGAGGGAGCAAGAGAAATAGAAAGAATAAGCAAGTGAGCAACTGAACAATAAAGGACAAGTGAGTGAGCAACTAAACATTACACACTGAACATGAGTGAACAACTGAACAAAAAAGAGCACTTCAAAAAAACCGGTTCAATATTTCAGTTTAGTCTCAAGGTCAAGTGAGTGAGCAACTGAACAAAAAAGATCACTTTAAAAAAACTTTTCACTTCTTCACTTCAGTCTCAAGGTCAAGTGTGTGAGCAACTGAACAATAAAATCATCTTGTTGACAGTTTTACATCTTTAGGTCTGGATGCAGTTAATAAAACAATTCCCACACACTTTTCAACTACGTGCAATACTCTCTTAGATATTTTCTTTGTTACTGATGCAACCAAAATCCTACTATAGTGCCCAGGTTTCCGATGCTAAGCTTTCTCCAGACATGACTTAATTTTCTTGACCTACGACATAATTCTAGACCATAGTACCGTAAAATAGAGTATAGAGACTTTAATCACATTAACTACACAGACCTTGAGACTGATATACTACTTTGTGACTGGTCACTGATTTATCAATCGCCTACAGCAGATGTTCAGCTTGAGATCTTGCACAGCTATTTGACCCGTCTGTTTGATAAATTTATTAAACTCAAGACTAAAATAATAAAGCCTTCAGTACAACCATGGTTCACAAATGAAGTAAAAAGACTCATTATACAACGAAATTCTTCGTATAACAGGTGGAAGCGATATAAAACAAATGACATGCTAATGGAATACAAAAAGCTTAGAGGTTGGGTAAGAAGTGCAATATATCTCGCTAAGCGTGACTACTATGCAGTGGCGTAGATAGCTTTTTGCAATGGGGGTGATGAATTTCAGAAATTATTCTTTATGTTTTTCTCCAGTTTTATTTATTGTTATCGGTATTAGTCTAGTATTCCGCCCTTCGATCAGAAAATTAAAATAAGATACTTTCGATAAATCGCGAATTATTAAGAATTTTCACTCAAAAATTTCGGGTTCCAACAATTCATGGTAGAATTTTGAAAAGTGCAGAATTTGTATAATACAAAAGTATGTATTAGCTTATCGTCAAATGTCAAATGAATAATGAAAAATAAGTATTTGAACGACTTACTCCAAGAATATAAGGTAATTGACTAGTATAAGTCCCCCTTAGCTCAAAAACTACCTTTGATGGACCGCGAACTATCAAAAATTAACATGCAATAAAGTTTCGGCGGTCAGCCATGGTTTCTTTGTAAGTCTTTCAGTCCTGTTCCCATATCCGAATCCGATTAATCGGAATCGGTAAGAGTTGTGATTTCTTAGAAACTATTAAAGAATTCGGTCGAATTTTTTTGACATCCAGAGGATCGAATAAGAATAATTGGGATTTTGAAGTTATAAGTCCAATAACACAGTCGGTTTTTGGAAGCGAGAACATTTAACAATTCCGATTTCGATCCGATGGGAACAGGCCTGTTTATCTTAAAATCAAAATTTTAAAATTTTAATTTGAGCTCAAATGCTTTTTACAGTCTAAAAAATGTTTGAAGTGCGGGGCAGACTGAGTAGTCATAGACAATTCATAAATTAATTTTTGGTGACAAAGAGCTTTTGAAAAACTTTTCAAAAAGGATCTCGCGGGATGTAAAGACAGAACTCCCACGTTTGACCGCAGAAAAGAGCAATATTGAACAATTTTTTACAAATTCCGTTTCCACAATTTTTGTCAAATTTTTCCAAAATTTTTCAACGAATGTTGTCAATGAGGTAAAAAATTTTGAGGTAAAGTATGGGAAAACATTTTTTCATAAATCGATAGATTTTAAAAGTATTTATACACAGTCTGCTAAAACAATAAACATTGAACTCGTGATGGGCAAATAATTTGCCCATATTTTAATAAAAGTTTGGCTTAAATAGGCAAAATTAGGGTACTTCTCGGGCATATTTGATCAACATATTTAAGTGTGAAACAATAGTTTTAGACTTAAGTCATCAATATCATAGCTATTTAGCCAAGCTTTCATCAAAATTTGTGCAAATTATTTAACTGTGGGTCCTAAAAATGGGAAAATGGGAGTGGTAATTAAACTTTATTGTTAAAGCCCAGATTTTTCTGTCGTTGTGCGTACAGAACGTACAAAATTATTACTTCTATTATTTATTTCACATCGGATGAACAGCATATACTTATTTTTGTATATAATCTGAATTTTCCAACTTCATTTAAAAAGAAACCATGTATGTACCAAACCATGTTCCCTACGAAATTTTTGGAATGAAAATTCTTTATAAATTGCTATTTATCGAAGGAATTTTTTAAAAGTTTCTGAGAGAAGGTAGGAATTAGTATTCCTTACTATAACCTTATCTTATTTATTTAATTATTTCTTTTACAAAATTAAGTGAAGTTATTAGATTTTTTGGTTTGTTCATCTTCGATTTCGTCCTCTGTAATTCCGATTTGTAAACTCAATGGGGGGTGATTGATCATCCTAATCCCCCCCCTATCTACGCCACTGCTACTATGATAAAAAGTTTACGGGAGCCATATCGTCTGGAAAAACTTGGAAAGAGCTTAAAAAGTGTGGAGTCAAGTACAAATATTGATGTAGATAGCCTAAATGAACAATTCGTGCAAACTCAAGTACCTGATGCTCCATGCAATTCGTACCTGAGTGCTCCATCTATCTGTGATAATAGCTTAAGTTTTGTGAATGTCAGTCCTTGTTCTAGGGTAAAGTCTAATGCATCCGGATTTGACAATAATTGCCCTAAGTTTGTTAAACTTCTTCTTCCGTTCTTATTGGATCACCTTACGCACATCTTTAATACAATAATTATGACTTCTTCTTTCCTGAAATGTAGAAGCGAGCCAAAATCCCCTCCCAATACCAAGCCAATGGGCAATTCAGACCCATTTCGATTCTTCCGTTTTGTCAAAAGTCCTAGAGCACTTAATGGCAGTACAAGTTCAGACATATCTCACTTCGAATATGCTAATGTGCGACCAACAGTCTGGATTTTGTAAAAGCGTAGCTGTACAACAGCCTTAATAAATATTGTAGAGGAGGTGCGTGGACAGTTAGATGATAGTAAAGTTACTTTATTAACACTTCTTGATCACAGTAAAGCTTCTGATACTGTCAACCACGATATTTTATGTACCAAGCTGAGCAAGATTTATAATTTCTCGCAAACTGCGACAAAACTGCTAAAATCATAACTAGCAAATCGATCGCAAGCAGTTGTCTCTGGCTCATCCATTTCCCAATTCAAGATCGCGTGGCGTTCCTCAAGGATCTGTGTTAGGACCTCTTCTATTTTCGGACTATATAATTGATTTGCCAAATGTACTGTCTAAATGTAACGTCCACATGTATGCTGAAGATGTACGGATTTATGCTAGTCGCCCGTTGATAGATATTAATGAGTGTATTGTTGACTGTAATGCAAAATAGATAAGTGGGCCCAGCAAAATGGGCTGAGTTTAAATCCTACCAAATCCAAATGCATTGTGACTTACAAGAAGGCACTTAGTACTACACAGCTTAGTCAACTCCAGATAAATGATCATACTACTAACCTGGGCATAATTTTCAATAATACGCTATCGTGGGGTAACCATATATCTAAGGCAACAGGACAAACCTTTGGGCTATTAAGACAGCTTTTCTACCTCGTTCACATAAGATTACTGACAGCTAAAACGTATCTTATTCCTTCTCTCTTCTACGGTGTAGAAATTTAAGTAAATATTGTTAGTTATAAACCATAATAATTATGTTTAATTTATAGTAATTTATCGTTGTGACTAGTGCGTTGTAGCACTGGGCTAGAGCCAAATAAATAAATAAATAAAGAACAAGTGAGTGAGCAACTGAACATATTAAAACAAGTGAGTGAGCAACTGAACAAAAAAGAGCACGTAACATGTTCACTTTTTTAGTTTAGTCTTAAGGTCAAGTAAGTAAGCAACTGAACAATAAAGAACAACTGAGTGAACAACTAAACAAAACAGAGCAACTGAGAGAGGAACTAAAATAATAACAACTTTCCGACAACACTTGCTTCAGACATTTGACAACTTTACCCACAAATCAAGCCCCCTCTTATTTCTTCCAATAAAAAAGGTTAAACTTCCTATAGTACCTTTCATTCAATGCTCTACATTTCACAGGTTCATTCACCTGACTAGGCCATACTTCAAGTCAAAATATTTGAACCTTGACCCAGCTTCTGCCTGCCTAAAAAACAAAAATTTATTAATTATTGCCAGTCGACTGCAACCCTTTGTGTTTACTTAGGGGAACTCCCCCAAGGAAATCGATTTTCATAGGCCTGCCTTTCAAGGTTACCTCCAAGCCTCCAACACCCCTCCCCCCCCCCTAATCTTTTGTTTATTTTGATTATCACTTTCGTGGCTCCCCTGATTAGCCGGCGTGTCCTTGAAGCCAGCCCTCAAATCCGTTTCATGGAAATTGCGTGACTTTGGAACGGCTGTCTGCTTAGGTGTTAAATTCTTTGAATTTCAGTTTCGGATGATTCACTGGCAAAACATGGCCGACGCGTCGCCGTCGCCTGCAGGATTTGGCTTTTTATGGTTTATATCCCATTTGGATTGCGGCTGTGAGTCTTTTTCGCCTGGCTTTTTCGGGGGTTGACTTCCAGGGTGAGTTTCGTAATTGAAGCCACCCCTATAGTACACACAATTTTTATATGTATGTATCTGTAGGTACAAACCATTTTCGCTTTTGGTGGAAAAATGCGTCATCAACGATTTGCTACTTGTAATTTAGATGCGAAAATTTTCAATGTCATTTGCGAGACAAGAGCGACACTTTGTCCCCCTCTCGAGCATGTGTTTTGGTGGTGGTGAGGGGGCTTTCCCCCTTGAGATGTAACCATTTTGATATGTGCTAAAAAGCTCACTTCAAATTTTATCAAGGTCAAGTTCAGCTGCGGCATCAAATGGAACAACAACAGCAAATAATGAAAAAGGGGGAACGGGAACGGAAGACTTTTATTGTTTGTTGAGGTAGCTGGAAAGTGGAAATGAATGAGAAAAGGGGTACCCAGCATTTTATAGCCTCTGTTGTGACACAATTTCGAGTGTCTAATTTTTTCGGGCTTTGGTTGTGAAAGCAAATTAATTGGCTGACCTCGAAATGGTAGACAGAAAATGAGAGGGAGTTGGACTAATTTGCCAGGAGTTAAGCTAGGCGTACGGAAAATTTAGGTTTTCTCTTGGTGTGGTGGAAGCTTAGAGAACTGGGCATTTACTTGATAAAAATAGCCATTTCTTACATTTCTTTAAAGCAATTTTTATACTTTTTACTGACTTAAAAGAGCAAATATTAATCGGCGACACAATACCCCAAAAGTTAATTTTTAAAATGTCATATTAGTCTAATATAAATGTCCAGGTCTAACTTTGAATACAAAATTCTGTCTTAAGAAAGTAATTCAAATAAATTTAAGAACCAAGACTCGAGCGCTGGAAGTAAGTAGAGTAACTGTTCTCACCTGTTTACTAAGGGCTGCAGTTCGAAAGCAGGGAGCTATTAGCCGGCTATAGGCTCTTAACTTTGATCAAATACTCCATCATGGAAAAGCAACTTATGTGTTGCAGTAGATAGCAAAGCCTACTGATGATTCAAGGCAGGGTTCTTGAATCAAATGTACAAATGTCCTGCTAAATTTGGGTGTTGATCAAGGCACCTTTGACCGGACTTTAAATTGTGAAATTCTATGAAAAAGCTAGATTTAGTTCTCATCTTTAGAACTAAATCGTGGACTTTATGTTTTGGCGGCTGCCCCTCTTGGTCGGTTGGCGGGAGCTAGGCTTTACTAATGGCATTACCTTTAATAATGGCAGAAAGAACACAAGTCTGAGGACCTTAAAAATTTGACGTTTTCGCTTGTTCACTGCATATGTCGTGGGTAGTGGTCGTGGGTTCGATCCCGCCCCGGAACATCTAATCAACAAGTTTTTTCTTTAAAAACCTTTACACAACTGGTCATCTTCACCTTCACTGTTGGCGCCAGCTGGGAAGTAACTGGCTTTGCTTTGACTTTTTTCTGAAAAGTAAAATCCAACCGTACATCTGGATGACTCTAGGGAATGGGGCTCACTGGTCACCGAATAGACTAAGCCTACAGATAGCATTCCTTAGGAGGCGCAGACTAGCACTTGTTCTATCAACTCTTGTTTCCAAGATATAGCGGAAAATCGGATTTGTAGTATTGTTCCTTTTTTCTTTAAAAACCAAAGCGCCATATAAGTTTATCACAAAGTGTCTAAATTGGCTTTTAAAGTCATACAAATTTTCAACAAATTCGTTATTCTGCCATATCTTGGAAACAAGCGCTGATGGAGTCAAACCGAAACCAGTTTAGGAATCAGTGAGAGAGGCTACACATCACAAAGTTGGTAATTTTGTTGGCCTGTGTAATTGATAGACAGATTTGACTACGTCTGGAAACTATACGCTTTGCTGCGGAGGTGCCTAGAGCCAGCTTACGGCTGCGTAGACGCCAATACAAATGAAGAAAGCATTTCTGAACCAACCATAACCAATAGAAAACGAATGAGTAAACCTGGTAATATGTTTAATGTGTGCATGAAAATAATCTCGACTTCTATGATACTCTACACAATTCAAACTTTTAAGGATTGGCCCAAACCTTTCGAACATTCCAAATGTAGGGTGATTTTTAGCTATTATCTTTTTGGCAACACTGGTTTAAACAGCTCACGCCCTTTACTAACTTTTTTAACCATAATTTCTAAACAAAACTCAAATATTAAATTATAAATGTTTTTAAAATTATTCTCCTTCTTATTTTATTTTTAATTACCCACTAGCTTCCTATTGTACTAAATTTCACACCAAATTCAATTTATTAAACCACCAAACATTAGTAGGTCAACTAAGAAAACATAGCAGCTTATCGGCCGTTTAACGATGCACCTTTCGTCTTTGTTTCACTGTCAAACATCTTCAGTTTGTTATAATTTAACAATAATCGATCTTACAAACGAACTACGCTCGCCAGGCAATTGTAATTACAAAATGTCCTTACCTAAAGCCGCGCGCGTCAACAACGTGGCAAATTTTATTTTTATACCCACTAAGCTTTCGGGTATTGTACTAAATTTCCACCAAATTTAATTTTGATTCAACCAACAACACGTTACATAGGTGGAGCAGAAAAAATATCGCAGCTGTTTCACAATGTTAATGATTCCATCAATTATGATTCGCGTTGCCGTTCGCTACAATTGGGCTCTGTTATTCAACAACGTGGAAATGGGAAGGATTTAGGTGGTGAAGCCTTTCAAAATACAGCTGGTGCAAGAATTGAAGCCGAACGACCCTACCGCAACGTAGAATTTTTTGGTGAATGGGCTCTGGAAAGTTGGCCGAAGATCCACTTTTTTACCAAAAAATTGTGTTCAGCGACGAAGCTCGTTTTTGGCTCAATGGGTACGTAAATAAGCAGAATTGTCGATTTTGGAGTGAATATCAGCCAGAAGCATTGCAAGAGCTACCAATGCGTACTTCTTCAAAGATGATGCGAATCGTAACGTAACTGTGAATGGTGAGCGCTACCGTTAGATGATATCCAACTTTTTTTGCCCAAAATGCAAGAGCTTGACTTGCATGACATGTGGTTTCAACAAGACGGTGCCACATGCCACACAGCACGCGCAACAATGGACTTATTGAGAGGCGAGTTCGGTGAACATTTTATTTCACGTTCGGGACCGGTCAATTGGCCGCCTAGATCGTGCGATTTAACGCCTTTAGACTATTTTTTGTGGGGCTATGTTAAAGCTCATGTCTATACAAGCCCGCTTCAATTGACGCATTGAAGACAACATTGAAGCATTTATTCGTGAGATACCGGCCGAAATGTTGGAAAGAGTATGCCAAAATTGGACTAAGCGGATGGACCATTTGAGGCGCAGTCACGGTCAACATTTGCATGAAATAATCTTCAAACATTAAATTATATGGACCGTACTATCGATTCAAATAAAGATTTCATGCATTTTTTTGAATTTTATGTGTTTTTTTTTTAAGAAATCACCCTACTTACTTTATACCTTGCATGATCATTAGAGAGCGAACAAATATAGGTAGCATTTTAGACATATGGCATAAATCGATGGCGATGGTGCTATTCAGTGCGTTTACTAAATTACATTTTTAAGATTACCCCGATATGAATGTAATCCTTTTATATTTAAAAATTCAACCTTTTTTGATCGGTCTGAGGAATATCTGGGGATTATGCTGTTTTCATTAAGGATTGGAATTGATTTGGATCCCATATGGATTGATTTTTTAATTTTTAACGTATTACTATTGCTATGCGCTAATCAAATAAACAAGTGCCCGCTGAGCTAATAGGTCGCGAGCACACCTGCTTTACAGCCTAATATCTCGAGAAGACTGCATCAAATGATGATGCCATTTCTTTTACTACAAATATCTTTAAAACTGTTATTTATATATTTCTATAAGCAACTACAACAGCTAAAAACCCGCAGCGAATTTGTCCGTGTCAAAGATTTAAAGAAATTGTTTTGTTTTGTAGACACTTTGAGTTCCCTTCATTCCATTCTAAAGCACCAAACCAAT
>JAEIFU010001329.1:0-72975 GCA_018904235.1 Lordiphosa stackelbergi | reverse complement strand
CTCAATTTCGACTGTTCCATTTTCGATCGTTTCGCTTGGAATTCTGGTTTCTCTCTTGTTCCAATGGTTTGCAAAATGTAAAAAGAGAGCATGGTTTGGAATTGAGAACACAAAAACGAAACTAATGCGAAATCGCGTTCGATTTTTTTTCAAATATTAGTGGAATTGATAACATGCCTTTGAGATATATTACTCTAAGGCTCGATTTCTCATCTTTTGGATAGTGTTATCTGTTTTATTGCGGGCTTGTATTTTATAAAGAGTATTGTTCCATAAAAGTTCAATATAATATAGGTAATTGATAAATTCTGATTTTAAACGAGAGCGCAAGTTCACGTCGGCCATGCTCTTCTGAGAACGAGCTATTAAATTGAATTACCTGTACTAGGGCTCGAACCTGCTTCTAGGTTTGCCGATCTGCTGAATCCGCGAAACTGATCCTAGGGTGCTCCATGAGGTCGAAGCTTGTTTGAATATTAAGATGATTATAAAATTGTTTTAAAACCTTTAAAGATTATCCCTAATATTTCCCATAAATATCTTCAAATGTAAACTCAAACATTTTTCAATTGTTTATTCTCTTAAATTCATCCAAATGCCAGAATGAAATCGAAATTGAATTGAACAAAATAAACAAATAATTTCAAAAGAATTTCTGGGAAAATCAGCACAAAATGATTTATGGATCCGTGGCCTTATGCCAGATGCCCATTTCTAAACCCTTTTCACATATCTCTTTGCAGTTATCCGAGCTGACTGTTGATCTGGCCGAAGAGCGTTCCACAGCCCACATAGCCACCGAGCGTTTGGAAGCTGAAACTGCTGAGCGCCTGAAGCTGGAAAAGGAGCTGGGCGATCAGGCAACAAAAGTAAAGAACCTGCAAGAGGCCAGCGAGAAATTGGAAATGGAACTTATATGCGCCAAATCCGATTTAAATGGTATTTCGGAAGATGAAGATGGCGAGAATGAGGATGGAGGCGGTGGAGTATATAAACTCAAATATGAGCGCGTTGCCCGGGAGCTCGAATTTACCAAGCGGCGGCTGCAGACACAGCATGAGCACGATTTGGAACAGCTGGTCGGGCTTAAGAAGCAATTGGAGAAAAAGGTAGGTTCTGCAACAAAAAATATAAATCCACAAAAAAATCACTCAAAATTGACTATTTCTAGCTATCCGATGCCTACGAGGAAGTTGAGGAACAACGTCAGGTTGTGGGTCAATGGAAACGCAAGGCACAAAAAATGACCAACGAGATGAATGATTTGCGCATGCTGCTCGAAGAGCAAAATGCACGCAATAATTTGCTGGAGAAGAAGCAGCGTAAATTTGATGTCGAATGTCAATCGCTGCAAGATGCAGCGCGTCAGGAGCGCCAGGCCAAAGAGCGATATGGACGCGAGAAGGATGTTCTGCAAGCAGAAAAGTTTACGTTGGAACAAACGCTGGCGGTGAGTCGACAAAATAAGCTGTTTTGTGCGAACGCCAAATGTTGCTGACAAAGCTTATCAACATGTTGCTATGGAAATGAACCAGCAACATTTGGCGAACGTACTGAAGCAACATTTATTTCTTTAACACTAAACAACATTCAAATTTAATCGAAAAATTAGAGATTTAAAGAATATATAACAGCAGTAAGTCCAAAGACAGTCAAGTTATATTTTATTTGCTAGTTGTCTACAACCAATTCTAATTTTAGCGAGGTCGAGCTAGAGAAAAATTAAAGCAACAATAAAAACACTTACGACATATTGAAAAATGAATTCGAAACAAATTTTTTCACAAAAAAGCGTCAAACTTGAAAAAAAAATTCCTTTCAAAATATTTTGTTCAGGTAATAAAAAAGCAGCTTTAGTCAAAAATCGAGAATGTATTGGTGTGCTTTGCACTGCTCATAAAGAAAGGACACTTTTTTTTGGCATGTACGCTGGAATTATTTACTAGTATTTACTATTGATTTATGGAATTATTACTGCATGCGCTTGATATAAATGCATTCTGCATAATTTTTTTATGTTAGGAAAATAAAGAATGTGTTTGTGCAAATAAAGCACATACAAATCAAAGCATTTGCAACCTGCAATAGGTGTGCAGTTATTTTTCGCCCAATGTACGTTGTACGACCTACTCAAAATGGTTTGCTTTCTTGGCATAAGCCCCCATGCGTACGGTTCGTGTCGGTGTGAATGGCGAAATGTCCTCGGCCCCTGTGGGCTACTGGGGACAATCGCTGTATTGACGCAGGCTATATTTAAAAGCAGGGCTGCAAACATTATAAAAATCAGGAGGGGGTTCACTCCGGGTTTCGAACCCATGAAACTTTTTGGATTCGGGTTCACGGAGCGGATTCAGAAGGTCGCTGAACCTAGGTTCAGGTTCAAACCGTGGTTCAGGATTAATATTGTTTTCCCTTACTCAAAAAAATGAATGTTAATTGGAAAAACGTTAAACATTTCATACATATTTGAAAGTTTAGAGTCTTTATATGTGGAATATAATATTTGAGCTCAATAATAGTTATTTTAAGGGATATTTTACTTTAAAATTAAAGGTTCATTTTGAACTAACTTTAAGAAAAAAATAGAAAAGTTCGACCTTATTACACAGGTTTACAAGCTTTTGCAACAGAGAAGATAGCAAACTTTCCATTTGTATATTTGGCCTCTAAATTAAAATCAAAAAACTTGGAAAACAATCGATTATGTCAAACGAGAAGGCCAGGCTAACTTCGTCTGTGCCCAAGTTTTTATACCCTTGCAAATGTTTTAATATCTTAGAGTTTCAGAACGCCAGCATTAAAATTAACAATTTTTCTAAATAAAACCCACTTTCTGACCGATGGTTCCTATGGCAGCTATGATATATAGTCATTCGCTTTTGACCCAAAACTTGCAAATCTGTGTGAAAGCATCTAATATGAATAAACGCTGAGTTGGGAGTCGTGAACATTAAAAACAAAAGTTTTTCTAACTAAAACCCATTTTTCGACGACCGATAGTTCCTATAGCAGCTATAATATATAGTCGTCCGATTTTGACCAAAACTTCCAAATCTGTTTAAAGCGTATAATATTAATATTCGCTGAAGTGCTTAGACACGTTAACGTTAAAAACAAAAAAGTTTTTCCCACTAAAACCTCCTTTTCGACCGATAGTTCCTATGACAGCTATAAGATATAGTCATCCGATTTTGACAAAAACTTCCAGATCTATGTGAAAGCGTATAATATTAATAATCGCTGAAGTGGGGGACGTTAACATTAAAAACAAAATAGTTTTTCTCACAAAGACCCACTTTTCGACCGATAGTTCCCATGGCAGCTATAAGATATAGTCATCCGATCCGGTCGGTTCCGACATATTAGCAGTGTGCAGTAAAAAAAAGACTCTGTGCAAAATTTCGATAGCTCGATAGCTTTAAAACTGAGAGACTAGTTTGCGTAGAAACAGACAGACAGACGGACGGACAAAGCTCAATCGACTCAGCTCGTCACCCTGATCAAGAATATATATAGTTTATAGGGTCGGAAATGAATATTTCTATGCGTTGCAAACTTCTGGGCAAAATTATAATACCCTTTGCAAGGGTATAAAAATAACCACATATTCCATATTAAAATCCAAGAATTTGTATCTTACGAACATAATCAAAACTTCGTGTTTGGGTTTTCTGTAACGTCATTCAATGCAGCTTACATTAAAACAAATTTGGTTGGAATAGAAAACTCAATATGGCCACACGGGCCCACAAATGTAAGCAAACCTCGATCAACACACGTGCAATTATATCGTAACCCTGACGTGCTGGATGAAAACGGGCTATTAATTTCAATTCAGCAGCCAAAAATAATTATGAAAAGTTTGCTCTACTTCCTGTTGCAAAAGTTTGCCTTATTTTGTATTCCTATGTTATCTGACAAATCTCTCATATTCTTACTTTTAGAAAAGTTTTTTCTTCAACTTTTTTATGTCATATTTTTTAAGTTCTAGAAAGCTTTTTCTGTTTATTAGAAAATTTTACTAAATACCAGGGCAAATCTAAAAATAAGACGATTTCCTTAAATTCATGCAACATTTTTTTCTATCCATTTAGATCAGTGTCCGGCAAAACACACATGCTTATTTTGCCTTTGCATGTGTGCGTTCAGACTCGCGAGAGCGCTCTCATTTAGCACATGTGTTGTTATTGCAAAAGAGAGCAGTGTACGCTCGTATAGTGTCTGTGTATCGACGCCGCTGCCACAGAGGATGGACGTCGCTACTTGTATACACAGGAAATTGAACGGTGCCGGATACTGATTTAGATATATTGGGAAATGGCAAAGTTTTACATTTATTGCATGTAGAAATTGTTTTATAATTTTTGAACCGAACCCATTTTGACTTCTTTTTGCTCCGGTTCAGGTTCGGGCGGAAAAAATTTCTTTGCTCCGGTTCGGGTTCGGTTCGGATGTTCCAAAAATTTCTAAGTTTTCGACTCTGGAGCGGTTCAAATGCAGCTCTGTTTAAAAGACCGTTAATCATTGTGGCTTGAATATATTATAATATCATTTTCATAAATTGGCTTTGGTCCTATCCATATGATTTATGGAACTATAGATCAAATTGGGTACGTGCACATTTGGAGAATTGTTATGCACTTGGGAAATGGCTCTACAATGGACATTCTAACAGTAAAGCGACCCTTTTTGGGTAAAAGCAGCCATGAAACAGTCATGAAAGTTTCCAAATTGAATAACTCTTATTTAAAATCTATAACAGTTGACTTTCGGAATAACAATAAACTTAAATAAATGCTAAAGGCCTATACTCAGACAAGATAAATTTTTAGTTTGGTACGATATTTCACATAAATAGAAAACAATTTTGCTACTGCTTTGAAATCTGAATACGTTTGAAAAAGGCATCTTATTTGTATGAAATTGTTTCTATTCATGTGAAATATCGTACCATACTAAAAATTTATCTTATCTGAGTATAGGCCTTAAAGCGAAAGTTTTTAAAAGTTGTTTATCAAAAAAATTTTCTCAAAACTAAAACCGTTCTCAAATAAGAGTAGATTGTTTATTTTTGAGTTTCAAACATTAATTTTTATGATTCTTCAGCAGAGTAAGTTCATTTCTTCAAAGAATTATCCATCGCTAGCCACTCTTTTTCCCAATTTCTGTGACAATTTTTGGACACAATCTCTAAAACATGATGCGCCTTTTGATGCGATCAACGAATCGATCCAATTTTGAACTTCTTCAAAAGAGCGAAAATGCTGATCTTTAAAAGCATGCGATATTAACGAAAAATAAATAGTAGTCGGAAGGGACAGTGCTGGGCTATACCGCGGGTGGGGTAGGACTTCCCATGGTGACATGACAAAGCGTCCACGCAAAAGCCCATATCAAAATTAACGTAGTATCATAGAATTAAATTTATAAGTTAGGCCTTTTGTCCACAATTTATTCGGACATAAGGCCCACATCTCGTCGGACTTTTTGTTCAGTTTAATAAAAACTCTGAAATTATAGCCAAAAATATGTAAAGCGTACCTGTTGCAAAATTACCTCGAGGTGCATTTTCTCGAATTCTGGACGTTTTTGCCTCAATGCTCCTCTCAAACGCATCAATTGATTTCGGTAGAGTTGCCCTATGATGGTTTTACCTGGTGGTAGCAGCTCATAGTACACCACGCCCAATTGGTCCCAGCAAATACAGAGCAGAGGGCGTCCGTCCGTAGGATATTTGGCGCTTGGAGCATGTTCATCCCTGAAAACGGCTTAAAAACAATTTTTTACCATTTCTTACTTAACTTTCTAAATATTTTACTTAAAGAAGTTTGATAAAAAAGTATAGATAATTTTAATTTTTAATTGGATTTTTTGTTGCACAGTGTACATGCCCAACAAGTGGCATGTTTGAACATTGCAACAGATACAGATATGCAGTATCTTAGACTAGAAACTCGTTCGGCTTGTTAACCCACGCCGCGCCGTGGCATGCTTGGCTATCTACCTGCCTGTCTGCCAGCGCCTGTCCTACCCACAACATATGTACGCATGCGGCATGTGAACGCTCTCTCTCTCTCTCTCCTCTTGAGCACTCTCTGGTCTTTGTTTTTATAGTATTCCAAGATTTTTCATTTGCTTCATTCTTTTTGGGGTTTCATGTTTTTATCGGCCTGTACTTGAGTTCTGCTTCACATGCTTTAGTGCTTTCTTCTTCATTGTTCCGCCTGACAGTAGCTGGGATGAACGTCGCGTCGTCGCGCGATAACTGGAGTACATACCACATACCGACAACGATTGTGATTGTTCTAGACAACGTCGCTTCCGTCGGCCTACAGTTTTCGGTTGAAAAAAGAAATTAAAACATTGCGACGACTTTTTTTTATAATTAGAAGAAGAGGAAGCAATAAATGAATGGGGCAGTTAAGTCCACTGCGATTTAGATACACAAATTTAAGACTCACATAAAGCATTCAGAGCCATGAGTTACCGCTACTCGACGAGACTTATTCAAGTACGTGAGTCCGAAGTGGGTCAGCGACAGCGGAGCACACACCAAGCTTAACCCATCCAATTTTAAGACTTTTATTTATATGAAAATACTTTCCACAGGACACACGCCTCGATCTCGATCTTAAGGAAGAGAAACTGGCCTCACTGCAACGCGAACTGGAGGAGATGACATTTGGCGGTGGCACTGAAGAGGAATTTGCTCAACTGCGACGCTCTAAGAATGAAACAGAGCGACGTGCCAAGGAACAGGAGGAGGAACTAGACGAGATGGCTGGTCAAATACAGTTGTTGGAGCAGGCTAAGCTGCGTCTGGAGATGACCCTGGAGACCATGCGCAAGGAGGCGCGACGAGAGTCACAACAGCGCGACGAGGAGCTAGAGGAAGTGCGTGGCAATGGATACAAAAAGATCAAGGCTCTGGAATGTCAACTGGAGACGGAGCATGAGGAGCGCACGTTGTTGCTTAGAGAAAAGCACGAGCTAGAGCGACGTCTCTCCTCCATGGAGGATCGTGATCGTGTGGACCGTGACGCCGAAGAGGCACTTAATCAGAAGTTACGACGCGACTTGCGTAAATACAAGGCCCTGCTTAAAGATGCCCAGACTCAGCTGGAGCGGCTTAAGGCGGACACACCGGGCAAGACGTTGATAAGGCAGCTACGTAATCAGCTGGAAGATGCCGAATCGGCACGTAGCCTGGCCATGAAGGCACGCCAAACAGCCGAAGCAGAGCTAACAGAGGTACAGGCCATGTTTGAGGAGTCGCACCGGGCACGCAATGATGCCGAAGAGCGAGCCAATGCGGCGCATCGTGATCGTGCTGAGCTGCAGGCACAAATCGAAGAGAACGAGGAGGAGCTGAGCGAGCTAATGAAGAAGTATAGCGCCACGGTGAAGCAGCTCAATGCGGAGCAAATCAATGTGTCCGAATCCGAGTTCAAGCTCAATGAAATGGAAGCGGAACGCAATAATCTCAAGGAGCAGGTGGTCGAACTGCAGCACAGGTTGGACAATGTTGAAAATTTGGGTGATCCCTCCATGGCCATGATGTCCAAGCGGTGAGTTTTCAGAACAAAACTTAATAACTGATCTAAGTTAGTCAATTATTCTTTACAGCTTGGAGTTACGCACTAAAGAGCTTGAATCCCGCCTGGAACTTGAGCAGGCCACCCGCGCCCGCCTCGAAGTTCAAGTAAATCGTCACAAAGAGGCTCTGGAGAAGCTACAGAATGAGGTCACCCAGTCCAAGATGCGTGAAATGCAAGGCCAAGAAGTGCTTAAAAAATCCCAAAAGAGTTTGCGTGAAATGCGCGAGGAATATCACTCGGTCACCAGCCGCGAGCAGGAGTCACTGACGCGACGCAAAGATTTGGAAAAGAAAATGGAGCAAATGGAGTCTGAGGGCACAGCACTGAAAAATGATTTGCGTTTGGCATTGCAAAGGATAGCGGATCTGCAGCAGGCCATGGAGGAGGAGGGAGAGGAGGATCTGAGTGAGAGGTAAGAAAGAATAAAAGGACTTAAAGGCTTGACACTAAGATGTTTTCAAATATTTTGCAGTGACGAGAGCCTCAGCTCAGTGGGCTCAATAAGCGATCTGGAGGACCGACTGCGTCCCGTGCATGTGAAGCGTAGCTCACAGCAGTCGTTAAACGGCGGGGTTGGGCCTAGCCAGACCACACGCACCTTGGTCTGTGAAAAGGACGACAACAGCCCTAGGTACGCAGATAACGCTGAAGTCAACTCCAACAGCAGGCTGCACAAGCCTTAGGCACCGTAGTCACTCACACACTCACCCACTCTATCCATTTATATATATAAATATCTACCACTAGTTAGCTAGTTTGTAAGGTCTGTTGCTATTTGCTGGCTTTATCTAATTTACATAATTACTATATCATACATGCAACTCATCCAAAAACCCACATCCAAAACTGACCCAAAAAACAAACTCACCTCCGCCGACTCCAAACAAACTCATAAAACCAAAACCAAAAACGATGCATGTAAATATGCCGAAACATCCTCGTTCCGCTCCGTCCTGCTCCGCCGCCGCCCCCCTCTCCACCATGTGTGTGTGTGTGCGTGTAAACCATTAGCTTTTTCTTATTATAGAGTAACAGTGACGTCGCCATCGTCGCCACACATTCATAAAATGGCACTGGCGGCCAAAGCCATGCCGGCCCCCAAACCGGACACAAAAAAATCTGCAACCCTGACCACAGCAAAAACAGCAGCAGCAGCAGCAGCAACCCCAACCCCATCGAGGACAGCCACGTCGTCGGGATGCTAAGCTAGTTAAACCATTGACCAGCCTCAGCTGTTAAATTGGTTTGCAGTTAGTAATTAGTAATTTTTTATTTTAATTATTTATTAGTTGTTTATGATTTGATTACTGCTTAGTTCAATATGTTTAACTATTTATTATCGAAATATAGCTACATGACATAATAAAAACAGTTTCCATCTTATGGAATCGTAGTTAATTTAATTTCGCGCGACAGTCCCTAAATGAAAAGAAAGTGATTAACATATTTTTATTATCCTCTCTCAACACAAACGGAAACTAACACCTATAGCATATAGTGTCCTCTCTATCCTATAGCCAACTTGATTAAATGAAATTAGTTAAACGCGTTCCAAAATCATAGAGAAAGCATTACAATTTTACTAAAACTTAATACAAAATAACGAAATATACAAAAACATATTTTACATACAGCTCCATTATTCTTATACGAAAAATACATATGTAATACCTATACACGCGGCGATATTAGCTACATTTTTCAATCAATAATAAAATAACAAAATCATAAAATATATTGTTATAAAACCCATGCAAAGTGTTTGTATCTAACTACATAGGAGCTGGAATTACTAAATATAACAGCAAGGTACGAGGTAGGTAATAAAACAATATTTATGATTACCACGCCAAGATTTCACCCAAGCATAACTCTATTTATAAGTTATGGAATTTAAAGGTGAGATTGGAGCCATTGATGCATGCAAATTTATCAGCTCAGGAAGATCCTTGAGAAAAGCATAGATGATAAGGAAGTGGCTGTATGCGCCCTCCTGGACATTGATTAAGCATGCGACAACACATCCCATAGTGCAGTCGAAAATAAAGTGTGGAAGTGGAAGTAACTACAACTATAGTATGCCCTTAGGGAGGAGTAACCGCCCCTGTTGAGGAGCTTACTTTTAGATGAACTTACGTCCCAGCATACTGCACGCTAGGGACGCCGATGTCAGTTATTTTTGAGAAAGGAAATACGGAAAAATTCTATGTGATGTAGTCTAGGAGTTAATTTATTATTATTTAATACAAGCTGAGTGAAATGTGCCCATTAAGCCCGCTAGAAATCTCGCTACTTAACCATAATAATGGGAATTTCGGAAAATTCGGGGGAACTAGGAAAATGAGCCATCAGTCTGTTCTTGAATTCAAAAATATCAAACCTGATGTTCTGCTCTATTAAAAAAAAAGCAAAGAACCTAACAAGTATGATTTTTAGGACTGGATATCTACAGGGTTTGTCCGGAAAGTAATAGAGCTGATCTTCCGCGGCGACTGTACTTCGGAGCGTGTGCGCACCGACTGGATTCGGCATTCCTAGCTAACGAGCGAGCGGCTGGTCAATTGCACCTGGAGAGGCAGGACAGGAATTTTCGCGCGACGTGTTTCTGTGAGTGGTGCAAGCAGAAAATGAAACGAAATTAAATTCTGTGTGAAACTCGGAAATCTGCGACAGAGACGTTTGATTTGATCAAGCAGGCTTACCCAGACGTTGCTTTAGCAAGAAGTGGTGTGGAAATCGGTGGAACCAGGCTTTTTGGAGGGCCGGAAAGAGGTCGCCGATGAAGACCGTGCTGGAAGACCTTCGACTTCGACAAACACCGACAATGTGACTCGTGTGCGCAAAGTTTTGAACTCAGACCATCGACTAAGTATTCGTTAAATTGCCCAGATGTAAAATTGATCAAAATCTGTGGTTCAAGACATTGTGACGGAGCATTTGAACAAGCGCGAGGTGTGCGCGAAGATGGTCCCAAAAGTGAACTTGAAAAGTGACTTCTTGTGAACAGCTACCTGACCAAGGCCAGCATCCCAACGTTTCCGCAGCCGCCCTACAGCCCAGATGTGGCCCCCTGGACTTTTTTTGAGAGGGGATCCAAGCAGCATGCACCGCGGCTCTCAAGGCTATTCCGGAGAAGGCCTTCCGTGACGCCTACAATGCTTGGAAATCGCGCTGGCAGCGCTGCATCGACGCAGAAGGAGCCCATTTTGAAAGTTTTTAAAGAATTGTAACGATTGGCTCAATAAATTTTTTTAAATCGACAGTCCTATTAGTTTCCGGACAAACCCTGTACGTATAAAATGTTCTAACTCCTCGCATTCTTTCAGTTTGCCTAAGAAAACGTTTCAAAATTCTTGTTCAATATTATTAAAATAAATGTACATTATATGGTCCCATTTGTGCGATTGATTAAAGTAGCAAAGGCCATGTTTTAAGTATCACAGTCAACAGTAAGCTCTAGTCGTCCACGTTAAAATTAATTCTTAAGCCGTTTAGACTTTTACCATACCTTTTTTCTTTGAGTAATTTCGAGAATCCGTTTGAGTTGTAGTGCTTCATCCCAAGACTTTTAAACCCATCAGCTTGACATCGTTTTTAGTAAAATCTTGCTCCCACAGATACCCTACAGCACGCTGACAAAGCAGGCCGCTTATAGGCTTATACTCCATCCTAGTAAGTAAACTCCAGTCCACGTTAAAATTGATTCTTATGTTTATTTTTATTTTATCCTTCCCCTTTTTTAAAGTGATTTCGAAAATAGGTTTGTCTTGTAGTCAAACAGCTTTTTTTCATATATTGAAGGTGCAGATCAAGCGTGAAAATATGATCAGGTGTTATCCTGTTACTAGATGAATACAAAATTCGTGATGCAGTCTACGAGCCAGAACATTTTATTGATAAGGAAATCTGCCAACCTATTAGCTTCTTCGAAGTAGGTCGATACCCACACTTATCTGCTGACGGTACAGTTTTCATTTACATAGCTCCTGGCGTTTATGACAGCTTTGGCTGAGATTGTTCTGTTATGGATGTGATTGCTGAGGTTGACAATCATGTTACATTTATTACCACACGCTTCCAGTTTGTAGATTCCCCGAAGGAAAACTTTTTCCACCAATACTCTGATTGAGATCAGTATCATGTATTAAGTTTGCATTTTAGTTTTGTTTCGCTCATTTTACATATTTTCAATTTTTTGATATCATCGCGCTTTTAAAAGTTATAGCCCAAAAACTATAAAAATTTTCGACTTTTTTTGCATAATATTTCCAATCAAAATTTCTTGTAGCTTGAAAATAACAAAGATGTTATTGTGAAACCAATGAGTGGATACTAAAAAGTTATTTCAGTTCGATTTTTGTAAATTTTGAGACATTTTAAGATTAAATATTGTTAAAAAAAACTGTACAAAAATGACAAAAATGTTTATAAATTTTGGGCTACAACTTTAAAAAGCGCGATGATATCGAAAAACTAAAAATATGTAAAATAAGAGAAACAAAGGAATACCAACTGTTTTTTTCTAAGATTTTTAATATCAGCAGAAAATTTTGCAGAATTTTTTAAACTTGGAAAAAAATCGGTTCTTATCAAAAATAACCACATATTCCATTTTTAAATCCAAAAATTTGTACCTTATCAGCAAAATCAAAACTTCGTGCTTGGTTTTTCTGTAACGTTATTTAATGCAGCTCACATTAAAACAAATTTTGTTGGAATAGGACACTTAAAGTGGCTACAGGACCAACATATGTAAAGAAACCTCGCTAAACACACGTTTATGCGAATATCTCGTAAACCTGACGTGGTGGGAGAAAACGGACAATTTATTTGAGTTCATACATAAAAAAAAATACATAAGGAACGGTTGCTATCTTCTCTGTTGCAAAAGTTGGCCTTTTTTGTAAACTTGTGTAATCAGCAAAGAATTACAAGAGCAATTAATAGCATTTTGTATGTCTGTTTCAGCTTTTATTTAAATCGTGATTATATTGTCATGGTGTAAGTAATTTACTCTTCGTACTTTTAATGTAGCCTACTTTTCGGCAGTTTGTTAAACTTTTTGCCAAAGCGTTCGTATAGTTGGATTTCGAGGATCCTGCACAATCGAGCTTAAAATCAAATCAAAGTCCTCATCTAAATGGCCCACAAAAAATGCCATTTAAATTTGGCCTAATTGAACTTGCACCTTTTGGCATTGATTTACTGCATTCGAGCAAACACGCACACTCCTAGGTCGAGGTCAAAAGTGTAAGACATGCCCAGGGGCTAGAAATCTCGCACCCCCACTCTCTCAATCCCATAAAGTGGCACCGTTACTGTTTGGCAGTCGCCTTCGTTCTCAACGACTTTGAAAAGTTCCAACGACCCAAACGCCCACGTCTACGGCAACTCAATGTAAGGCAAGCACGCAAATGTCTACGGGCACTGGGACTTGGAGCACTTGAAAACACTTGTTGGCCATCAATCAGGCGCAAACAGGCAGCTGTCATCTAGCTCAAAGATGTTGGTAGAAAACAAAGCAAATGCAATGGCTTTTCGATCAAAACAAAACCACCAACCGGAATAGCGCAACAGGTACGCCAAGGGTTGCCGGGGACTACGGCCGCATGTCTTCATCCAACTGTGACGCTCTATGCGGAGCGCGTGTCATGTCAGTCGAACGGTTGGACTCAAAACAACCGTCAACTAGGCGACTGTCAAATGCGCCACGTATCCGGACTATCGATCAAACAACAGCGAACTTTATGCCACTTTCTGGGTCTCAGTTTTTGGCGCAGACATATTTAGGATTTCAGCGGATGCAGTACATGCACGGAGCTTTACCAGCCCCTGAGCAGAAGTGCAAGTGAAACAACAAAAACAAAAGCATGGATGACCGCACTATAGACTCTATATTCCTGGGCTCCCTGGAGTCCTTGCCGCCGGTTAGCTCGAAAATAGTGCGTATCTTTACGAGCTCAACGTTTACGGGTGGGTTTCAACAAAAATGGAAAACAAAAAAAACAACATGTGTTGCGAAGTGTGAAGTGTGTTATATAATTTGCATACGTAGATACCACCATGGAGCGGAACACACTAATGGCCAAATGCTATCCCCGCATCAAGGATTATTGTCGCGAGAAGCACGGTCTCGAGTTTCAAGTGGTTGACATGCGTTGGGGTGTGCGTGACGAGGCCACCGATGATCACATGACCACCGAGCTGTGCATGAGGGAAATCAAAAATTGTCAACGCCTCTCGATGGGTCCCAATTTCATTGTATTTTTGGGTCAAAAATATGGCTACCGACCCATACCCACTTACATAGTCTCCTCGGAACTGCAACTGATATGCGAGGAGTTGACCTCAATGGGAGTGGATCGTGCACTGCTCGATCTCTGGTACAAAAAGGACAGCAACGCGGTGCCACCGATTTCAGTGCTGCAACCCATTTCATCAATTTTGATCAACTTTAACAATAAGGTAAGACAATTCGTACACTCAGAAAAAAGCACAGGTATTAAGAACTTGAATAAAGTACAAACGGTATCAATATCAAAATATTTGCACCAGTACAAAATTAGCATTTCAAGAACAGGATCGTTATGAAAATAGACTTTTAAAAAAAAAAAATTAAAAAACCCAAAAATTAAAAAAAAGAAAAAAAAAGAAAAGAATACGGGTTTGGGTTACGGTTACTGTTTTGGCCGATCGTTTTTTTCCGGTTACATTACGGTTGTGGAACATCGGTTACGGTACTGGTTACGGTTATTAACCTTATTCTGTTTCGGGTTTAGGTTACGGTTACGGTTATTAGTATAAAATATCAATTTGACAATTCATGCAGACAAAATTGGGGACTCATTATAAATTCTACTCCTGAATACGAACGCTCCACGCTTATTTGTGTGGGGTGGTACTGCTAGCAAAACTTTTGGTAATTCAAAAAAATCTGGAAATATTGTTTAATATCCGATTATTTTTAGTTAGAACTTTTGAAAATCTCCGACCAACTTGGACTTGGACTGTTTTCCCCTGATAATTCAATCAAATTATGGTTATAAAACAATTTAATACAGCTAACTTTCTGCTCGACAGATAAAGACACATTATGTATCGGATCAAGAAATATTGCTCATAGGTAAGCATCATTCTCGAACAGACTTGGTTCTCTAAACTCTAATTCGTGAAACTATAGATTGGTCAATGCTGAGTTGTTCTTTATTTCAAATTAACATTGAATCCAGATAGAACCTAAGGTTACAGAAAAAATCAGAATTAGCTGATGCCAAATTTGAGCCGAAGTCGTACATTTTGGAATCGGCAGCCCGCATCCAAGTTTAATATCTCATACATATGTACATATATGGAAAGACGAGGAGGGTAAAGATTTTGGTTAGCTGCACTCACTCTTTCTCGTCACTCATGTTTTTATGCAAGCGCGAACTTATGGTTGTGTTAATCGCTGAACACTGAATTGCAATGAAAGTTTTAGTCTGTAGTTTGGAGAGAGCTCGCTTGCTCACTTATACAACCACACTTTTCTGTCCTCTACTATATCCCGGCTCTAATTTTACGTTTATAGAAATTTGTACTATTAGAGGAAAACCGAAATTAACCCGTATATTTGTTTCTGTTTCGGTTTTGATAACCGGTTATGGTAATAAAGGTTATAGGGTTACGGTTATAAGAAAACATTTTTTTCGGATACGGTTACGGTTTTCTGGTTACAAATTTTAAAGTGTTTTAAGCGGTTAAGGGTTACGGTTTCAGTTACGTGCTTTTAAAAAATTAAAAATTAAGCCCATTTCTACATTGAATGGGGCCGTAAATAAGCAAAATTGCCGTATTTACGCCACTGAAAAATCCTGAGGAGATTCAAGAAGTGCCTCCTGACGAAAAAGTCACAGTTTGGTGCCGCGTTAGTGCGAAAACGGTCATTGTGCCGATTTTCTTCCAAAATGAAAATGGCCATGCTGTTACCATCAACCAGGAGCGTTATCGCGACATGATGACCAATTTTGTGATGCCAATTATTCGTCGAAAGCGTATGAGGCAGTTCTGGTTTCAACAAGACGGCGCTCCACCGCACACAAGTCGCATAACAATCGATTTTCTGAAGAAATTGTTTCCGGGCCGTTTGATGTCGAAAAGTGGTGATTTGGACCGACCACCGCGTTCGCCCGATTTGACGCCGCCTGACTTCTTCTTGTGGGGATATTTGAAGTCAAAGGTTTACGTTAACAAGCCAAGGACCGTAGAAGAGCTCAAGGACAACATTCGTGAAGAAATAGCCGCTATTCCGGCCGAAATGTTGGCGAAATCGATGGAAAATACTGCAAAAAGGGCACAATACGCCATCAACGCCAGAGGCGGCCATTTGAGAGATATCATATTCAAAAATTGATGTAAACAAATCTACTTGGAACAAATTAAATGATTAAGATTGCCAACCGCCAAATTTTTATTTTTTTCTTTGATTTTTAAAAAAAAAAACATGGGTCCGTCGAATATGGGCAACCCTGTATATGAAATAAGAACAAAGTTCTTGCTTTGAAGATCATTGTTAAATAAATATCCTTAAATAAATCTCAATTCTGGACTAATTTGTAATTAAGTACTTTAAGCCCATTATATTCATAAACTAGTTCCGTTTTGTTTCCTATATATAGGAGGATCAGAGCTTTTCGAAGAAGACCCTTATCATTTTAGTCATTACTTTACGGTTGAAACAGTCTTAAGTCAACCGGTTTTAAGCTGAACCAAACCTTGTCCAAACCAAGTGTAACAAAATAACTAAAATTAACAAAATTAGACATTAATAAGTTTATTAAAGGTTTCCCATTAATAGGAATTTCAAGCAAGTTTACTTTTACAAGTTTGCTTTCAACCATGTAGCTAGGTATGTCTACAACCAAAAAAAAGATTAGGCCACATATCTAAATTTGCAGAAAAAATCATCCTTGAAATTCCGTTAAACTCGTGGATTTGCTTGAAAGCTTTAAATTTCCTGCACAAAGTAATTAACACCTCAGAGCCTTCTTATCTTTTTGAGATACTAAAATTTGCTGCTTCTCAACGAACCAAAAATTAGACTTACATTACTTCCCATTTACTATTCGGATTTAAAATCATTTAATTAAGAAAAGTTTAAAACACCATCTCCAACAATAGCACAAATATAACTCTTCTTCTATTTTGTATTTTTAAATGAAATTAGTGATTGTTTATATAACTTATAGTAAGGGTGTTCCTGCAAGTAATTATGATTCTGATTTTGATTTTAGTTTCGGTGTGACCAGATAATCTGCAGAAAATGGCGATAGAACTGTCACACAAAATCAAAATCAAATCACTTTGCAGGGACGACTTAAAATTCATGTTGATTATAGTCACCGTTGTTTAGGTCCTTACGATTTTAAGAGATTTTTACAACTTTAATGTCGCAGATAAAAGCTTTAAGTCCAAAACGTAAAATTGTAAAGTATAAGGCGCTAAAATTGACAGAAACTCAATGAACAAAAGTCGTGGTTCAATTTGCCGGATTAAAAATATGTAATGCCCGCAAGCGTAGCACAATTTATTAGGATAATTTTTGCATTCAATTTGACGCCTTGCAAAAAAACTTAACCAGGTACAAAATAAATTACGCAGGTCGTAGTAGCTCTTAAATAGAATAGTTTGAATGTTAACCATGCCTCCTACGACGAACAAAAAACAATCAAACTAAGTCAATTTGCATGACTTGAAACCATCCCTTTTTATACCCTTGCAAAGGGTATTATAATTTTGCCCAGAAGTTTGCAACGCATAGAAATATTCATTTCCGACCCTATAAACTATATATATTCTTGATCAGGGTGACGAGCTGAGTCGATTGAGCTTTGTCCGTCCGTCTGTCTGTCTGTTTCTACGCAAACTAGTCTCTCAGTTTTAAAGCTATCGAGCTGAAACTTTGCACAGAGTCTTCTTTTTACTGCACACTGCTAATATGTCGGAACCGACCGGATCGGATGACTATATCTTATAGCTGCCATAGGAACTATTGGTCGAAAAGTGGGTTTTAATGAGAAAATTTTTTTTGTTTTTAATGTTAACGTGTCTCACTTCAGCGATTATTAATATTATGCGCTTTTACACAGATTTGGAAGTTTTGGTCGAATTCGGATGACTATATTTTATATCTTATAGCTGCCATAGAAACTATCGGTCGAAAAGTGGGTTTAAATGAGAAAAACTTTTTTGTTTTTAATGTTAACGTGTCTCACTTCAGCGATTATTAATGTTATATGCTTTTACACAGATTTGGAAGTTTTGGTCAAAATCAGATGACTATATTCTATAGCTGTCATAGGAACTATCGGTCGAAAAGTGGGTTTTATTTAGAAAAATAGTTTGTTTTAATGCTGGCGTTCTTAAACTCTGATGTATTAAAACATTTGCAAGGGTATAAAAACTTCGGCAAAGACGAAGTTAGCTTGGCCTTCTCGTTTACTTAAATGTTAATAACTTCAATATTCTTGAACGTATTTTAATGAATTATGTAGCGTTGTATTTTTATACCCTGTACCCATGGCCGTCTGTGGCCCAGTGGTTAGTGTGTTGGGACTGCTGGGCGGGAGGTCGTGGGGTTCGATCCCGCCTCTGAACATCTAATAATAAAAGTTTTTTCTTCTTTCTTTAGAAGCTAGCTTTTACACATTACGGTCACCTTCACCAGCTTAGTGGCGCCAGCTGTGAAGTAACTAGCCATGAAAAAGCAATTTCTCAAACTTTGCCGTTCGGATCCGGCGTTAAACTGTAGGTCCCTTTCTCTTGTGCGAAAAATTTAACACACACACAAAAAAATAGAGAGAGAGTTGGGTTTGGCCCCGTTGAGGAGCTGTATAGCCAGTTTTACCTTTACCTTACCCATTAAAAATGGGTAAAAGGGGATCATGAAGTTGTGCAAATGTATGTAACAGGGAGAAGGAAACATCTCCGACCCTATAAAGTATATATATTCTTGATCAGCATCAATAGCCGAGTCGATTTAGCCATGTCCGTCTGTCCGTCCGTCCGTCCGTCCGTCTGTCCGTCTGTCTGTATGAACGCGTCGATCTCAGAAATGGTAAGAGATAGAGGTTTGACATGTATGGGACAAATGCTTCTTTTATCTGTACGCAGATCAAGTTTGTTTCAAATTTTGGCCACGCCCCCCTTCCGCCCCGGCAATTTGGGAAAACGCAGGAGGAAGGCCAAAGAAAGAAAAAACGGAGAACGGTTCAGAGCCAAAAAACTCACTATTAAACATGTTTTTTCATGACTAACGGGTTTATCGAAGTCGGTTAGAGCCGACTTTAACTTACGCTCTCGTTGTCAATTGTACAGGGTATATTTAAGTCGGGCTACTCGACTGCAACGGTCTTACTTGTTAATAGATAAATCTTTGGTGACCAGCAATAAAATAAATTTTACACAATTTTTTTCGTGGTGAAATACGCTCTTAAAATCTAGCATGATTTTAATGCAAAGTTGCCGATTAAAGCCTTTATAACGCCGAAGTCAAGCACCGGACTAAGAAGTGGTGTATGAATGAACGATAGGGCATTCAATTACATTCCAAGAAAACATAACCTTTTTCATAAAGCATAAACCTATACTGAAGATATACACAGTTACTTCTTTCCCCCATCAAAAAAACTAACGTTTCCGAGATTGCACGAAAACGGCCCCACTAAAAAAAGGTGTGAGTGTCGCTAGCACTCACGAGACTTTGATGTGAAACATGATGCTTAGTTTAAGAGCTTAAGCTCTCTCAATGGTATATAAATCAGCAAGGGCACTCTTTCGAAAGAAGAAATTTAACTGGGAGTAGAAAACCTGAAAATCCAGAAATCGAGATCCCACTCAGATCCAACCAAGCTAGATCCGAACAAAATCCCACTCAGATCTAACGCTGATCCCACGTAGATTCCGCCCAGATCCAACCCAGATCCCACTCAGATCTCGCCCAGATCCCTTCCAGATTCCACACAGCTGCCTTTCAAAAACCACCCAGAACTCGCCCAGATCCCACCCAGATCCTTCCAAGATCCCACCCAGGTCCCACCTAGATCCCAACCAGATCCCTCCAGATCCCCAGATCCCAACTCAACCAGATCCCAAGATCCCAAAGATCCCACCGACAGATCTCCTTCCAGATCTTTCCCAGAACCCACCCAGTTGCCCCTGTTTAGCCTCTATCCTACCTCTTCATTTCCCCATATGACAATCCTTTTATGTCTGCGTGTGTTTGCTGGAAACTACACAAAACAACAACACAAAATATGAATGACGTCAGCGTCACGTGACGCTGAAATCAAATTTTACTCCTACTAAAATCGTTCGTACCGAAATTAAAGATGTTTCACATTATAAATATTTGGACTGCATTTTTGGACTCAGCAAAGGGATTTACATAAGAAAAGACTGCCAAATGGTCCGGATCGCAAAAGCTGTAAACTAGTGTAAAAGACTACGGTATTGCATATTTGTATATTTGAGTTCAATGGCTTGAACCCATTGGCTTTAAATTCCTCTTGCCTCATGCGATTATTTTCTTACAAAATTTTACCGATCCCATGCCAGCTATATGCTGTAGTCATCCGATCCGGCCGGTTCCGACAAATGTGCAGCGTATTTGTACCACGGAGGTCGATTTTTTGGGGGTCAAATCATTAAGAACTCAAAACGCTATTTGTCTTGGGTATTAATGTTTACATCCAAGTGTAGGACATTGCGGCACTTACAACCCAAATAGTGAACGACAGCCTACACGAAAGAGGACACACATTGGCACATCTTAACTTAGCTTAGCCTTCTCGTTCGATTTAAAATTATTCACTTTTAATTTAAGATAAACACTTTTTAGAACTTTGATGTACAAAACGTTAAAGTTTCAACTCTTTTCATGCGTTTTTTCTGAGTGTAGCTGCGTTAACGGTTGAATGAATGAATACTTGTCCAACTAAACCGCACTGTGTACCTATATCCTATTTTAGCGCGTACCCAAATTGCAAGCCGAAGACCAAGCGGTATGGTGGGACACTCTCAACAAGATGCAAAAGTTACTACGCAAAGCAACCGCTTCGCTGGGTGCCAGCAATAAGATGTCCAAGGATGATGTGCACAACTATTTTATGTCGGGTAAGTTGTAGCAGCAACCTAGCAGTAGTTGTACCAAGTAGTGGCACCCACTTTATTCTACCCGCTGCCGTTTAGTGACCGAACGTGAGGTAATCAACGGTGTGTTGAATGTGAAGAATACCAAAAACCATTGTCTGGCCTATGTGCGCTACATCAACAACATAAATCTGCAAAATCTGAAGAAAGCTTCGCTATTCGTGGACATTATTAACCGCAGCCTGGATACCGAGTCGGCCAAGCTGTTGGGCGATCTGAGAGACACTCGCCTGCCGGCCAAAATAGAGTCCAGCAATTCCCAAAAGTAAGACATTTTTTAATAGTAGCAGCCTAGAAACTGTCTAGCTTCAATTTGCAGGTACACCGTGGAGTGGATTGGTCGCGAGGGTCTGGACATTGAGACCCACGAGGAGTATTTAAATCATTTCATTTCGCACTTCTATAAGAATGTTGTCAAGCTCGTCGATAGGGCCATGCGCAAAGAGGATTCCTCCGCCCAGGGTCAGATAGTAACTGAGATCCTTCAGCATTTGCACGCTTGTAACAACTCGGTGAAAATATTTTACGGACGCGAGGACAGTTGCGAACGTATCAAGCGATATATGCTGGGGGATTCAGATAAGCCATTGGTCCTTTTTGGTGACGGAGGCTGCGGCAAGACCTCATTGCTCGCCAAGAGCGCTTCCCTGGTGGCTAGCGAATGGTTTGCCCATGCCAGGCCCATAAATGTAATCCGCTTCCTGGGCACCACGCCGGACTCGAGTGCCTTGACGGCCACCCTGATTTCCATTTGCCAGCAGGTGATACCCATCCCAAACCAACCAATTGAATATCCTCTTACCCGTTTCGTTCTAATCTAAATCAAACTAGCGCAGATATCGTACAACTATATGCTACCCTTTGAGAATATACCCGATGATCTTGTACCCTTAACAGCACATTTTAAGCAATTATTAACTTATGCAAGCGCAGCTCAACCGCTGACCTTGTACTTAGATTCGGTTGATCAGTTGACGGGTACTCAAGATTCAAATAAGGTATCCTGGATACCGACACGTTTGCCAGCGCATTGTAAGGTGAGGGCTGTTTCTTAACTAAGCTTCCTAACGATTTTATTAAAATACTCCTAATGCATGATACCTCCTGTAAATACAAAATACGTACCATTAATTGAAGGAACCTTCTAACACTTGTACAAACTATTGCATGAAATCCTCACTTAAAACTAAGCATTTATTTATCAACTATATATAGTCCATTGATTTAGCACAACGAACAATTTGCAGCAAACAAAATTATTAAATTTTAAAGAGAGAGTAGGACGAATAATTTAGATCAAAAACAAACCGATTAAATCGCGATAAACTGGGATAGAATAAGGTTTTCGAAGAAAGGGTTTTACATTTTTTTCCAGATGCTTGTAACACACCGGAGAAGGCACCTTAAATCGTAAAAAAGTAAGCTTGAGCATATTCCGTCTGTTTCGAGGTGAACTAGTACATCAGTCTTAAGTCTATGAAAATAAATCTTGGCACGGTAACAGTTAAATCAAATATTCAAATATCTCTTACAGCTTTATAGAAACGAACAGTAAAAATCAGTTTGAAAAACTTCAACTAATGCCCAGTGGTGCCTCAATATCACGGTATGTCGAACTTTTGTAATCATTCTGATTTTTATTTTATTTAATTCTGAGAGCCACCTAAAGTAGTAATGGTTCTTTATTCAAAATAAGGCATCATTGCCGTCGGCCTTAAGAGACAAATTTTAAAATATATAATGATTAATCCTATTTAGCTTCAGAAGTTACCTCTATCTACCTTCTCCGCTCGTCGTGAGGTAACAGATCCTTCTTTCGTACCTGGATTTAAAGCTAATACTTATCAAACTAACTAATTGATTTTCTACAAAACTTACGCCAGGACTCTGCAGCCAGTAAATATATTTCCACGCAGAGGGAAAAACTTGTTCCGAAAAGAAGTTGCCTTCAACTTAAAATACAATAAAATCAAGATGCTGTGAAAATTCTTGACAAGAAATAGTCCAAATGTTCCAGGAATGAGTAAAGTTGTTCTTAATACAAAACCGGTTTTAACAGAATCAGAGAGTGAGAGCGGGTTGAGTTTTTATCTCTGTCTTGTTATACCCTTGCAAAGGGTATTATAATTTTGCCAAAAAGTTTGCAACGGATAGAAATATTCATTTCCTGCTTCTATAAACTATATTCTTCTATATTCTTGATCATGCGCTGCATCCGTGCATCGGGTTCTCAAATTGTACTGATTAAACAGGTAATTTCCCTTTCGTCTCCCAGGGCCATATAGAATCTAATTTAAGGACAATATTTCAGTTCGAGCTGAAACTTAGATTCTTGCACGAAATAGTGCATCGGTGGCGTAAGTTCTTTAGAGGAATGAACTTCGTGAATACCCACGGTCATTAAGGTAAAGGGAATTTTCTTTAAAACATTAAGGGAAGAAAAAGCAGAAGTAACCATTTCACAACACTTAACATTTTGCATATTTGCAGCTAAGAACTAATGTTACACTTAACAGCACTTATTATACTTTAAACCAGTGGCTGGCAAAACCCACATGTTTATTTTGGCAATGCGTGTGTGGGTTTAGTCACGCGAGAGCGCTCTGATTTAACAGTTGTTATACACTTGAAAAGTGTATTATAATTTTGCCCAGAAGTTTGCAACGCATGGAAGGAATCTTCTCCGACCACATAAAGTATATTTCTTGATCAGCATGACGAGCTGAGTCGATTAAGCTTTGTCCATCCGTCTGTCCGTCTGTCTGTTTCTACGCGAACTAGTCCTCAGTTTTGGAGCTATCGAGCTGAAACTTTGCACAGAGTCTTCTTTTACTGCCGCTGCTAATATGTCGGAACCGACCGGATCGGATGACTACTTCTTGTAGCTGCCATACAAATGTTCGTTCGAAAAATGGGTTTTAGTGAAAAAAACTGGTTTGTTCTCAATATTATCGCTCTCAAACACGTTCATGGGTAATATGAAATGTTTTTAAGCTGATTTGCAAAGTTTGGTCGAAGTCGCTAATCGTTGTGACAAGCTATTTCAAGTGTATCAAAACTTCGGTACAGACGAAGTTAGCTTTGCCTTTCTCGTTTGTTGTTGCAAAAGAGAGGAGCGCTCTCAGTTAGCACTTGTTTGTTGCTGCAAAAGAGAGCAGTATAAGTACCGTCGGTGTATCGACGTCGCTGCTACAGAGGACTCTTCTACACACAGAAAATAGAAACGTGCCGGACTTAGCTTTAAACAGTTGAGCTAACATTGACGTCACTCAATGACAAGTCGCCATTCTTGTACCCCCCGTTCAATTAAAAATACCAAGACGCAAAGGCTGATTAAACAACGAAGTATGTGACAAAGTAGGCTCGTAAGTAATTTACGTCCGTAGAGGCCTTAAGTTTGGACTGGTCATCTTTTCAGATGGTAGGATTGATGACGTCTAATTCCACTTAGTGTCCCATTTGGTTTTCGGATTTTTCCAACTTTGGAAATAGTTTCTTAAGTCAACAAAAAATTTTGTCCAAGTCGTCAACGTTTTGATGGGCATGTCTATGTCAAAGGCCAAGCTAACTTCGTCTGCGTCGAAGTTTTTATACCCTTGCAAATGTTTTGGAATGTAAAATTGGCTATACAGCTCTTCAAACGGGGCCAAGCTAAGCTTCTCTCAATCTCTTGGCGTGTGTGCTTTAAATTTTTTCGCGCAAGAGAAAGGGACCTACAGTTTAACGCCGAATCCGAACGGCAAAGTTTGAGAATTTGCTTTTTCATGGCTAGATTACTTCACAGCTGGCGAGCTGGTGAAGGTTACCGTATGTGTAAAAGATATTTTTCTAAAGAAAGAAAAAAACTTTTATTATTAGATGTTCAGAGGCGGGATCGAACCCACGACCTCCCGCCCAGCAGTCCAGCACACTAACCGCTGGGCCACAGTTGGCCAAAAATGTTTTGGAATATCAGAGTGAAATATCAACGATAGCATTAAAATCTAAAATTTTTTTACCTAAAAGTTTAAATATAAAGAGCTATATTCAGATAAGATAAATTTTTAGTTTGATATGATATTTCACATGAATAGAATCAATTTTGTACAGCTTTGAAATCTGAATACGTTTGAAAATGTATCTTATTGTATAAAACTGTTTGTATTCATGTGAAATATCGTATAAAACTAAAAATTTGTCTCATCTGAGTAGAGGCCTTAAGCAAGAAATTGTCAAAGTTTTTTTGTCTAAAACACCTTTTCGACAGATAGTCATCTGATTTCAGTGCCCGGGCCGAAAATCAAAACTGCCGCCCTTAAACTTATGCAGCTTTGATAAGTTGGATGGGGAAAATATGATTCTTATATCTACTATCAGGAGTGGGTTGCTACTCCCCCTTTAAATACAAATCAAAGAAGTCAAGTTTACATTACAATTGCTCTAAACTCATTATAAAAATGTGCGAGTATTGCGAATTGGTGGACCTTTGATCATCCCCATCTTATATGTATTTACCCTTATTCATGAAAATGTGAACTCATACGAAAATTGAGTAATTTCCGTCAGTTTTTAAAAACATTTAATCTTTATCTTCCGTGTATTTACCCGTCTCATGATAATCCGAACTCAATATAAAATTTTATAAATTTCCCTATTTTCCGGACTATTTGATCTACACCTTTAATTTACCTGTCTTCATGACAATCATATAAAAATTTTGGAAACTTCGCGATTTTATAAACCGATTGGCCTACAGCTTCTATTCAATTGCCATCTTTTGGTCTCTTTGATCTGCAACTCCGGGTGGTCCATCTAGTGTTTAGAATTTGAACTACTCATAATTGGACTTTAAAAACGTGAATCGGAAAGCGACTAATACATATTTAATAAAAACTTTGACATTTACGGAATGGGTCGCTATTCGCTAGAAGAAAGTTGGGAAATATTAAAAACTTATTTCCAAAGTGGTGAGACCTCGACACAAACTGTGCCAAATTTGAAAAAAAATTTAGAAGAAATTTTCCAAAAACTCAATTTGTGGATCAATTCGTGAAGCGAGTTCGTGAAACTGGAACGTTGGTGAATAATCCATAAAAAGTTCAATTGGTGCACCTGCTAAAGCCAATTGACCATCCGAATCGTCTACAGTTCGCCAATTGGACGGAAGATCGATTGGCCGAAGATGGTGGATTTGACCGAAAAATTATATTTTCTGATGAAACACGTTTCCACCTCGGTGGTTATGTTAATAAAGAAAATTGTCGCATCTAGGGCACAGAAAATCCGCATATCGTCGAAAAGCCAATGCATCCACCACGTGTCACTGTTTAATGCGGATTTTGGTCTCGAGGAATCATTGGTCAATTTTTCTTTGAAAATGAAGATGGAGCCGTGACCGTGAATGGTGAGCGCTACCGCGCAATGTTAAGTGATTGGTTCTTCGAGGAAATTAAAGCGGAAAACTTGGACTTTATTTGGTTACAAAAAGATGGCGTGCCACACAACGCACGCCACAATCGATCTTCTGCGCCCTATCGTCGAAAATCGAATAATCAGCAAATATGGAGATGTGAATTGGCCACCAAGAACCTGTGATCTGACACCGTTAGACTATTATCTTTGGGGAGCGGTCAAGGACAAATGTTTTGCAAACAATCCTGAAACAATTGATGAGTTGAAGAACGAGATTCGAGTTGCTATTGCTGACATACATACGTGCCGAAACAATTGAAAATATTCTCAAAAATTGGGTGGATCGAATGGGCCACTGCCTGCAATCTTTGATAAATAGTGAGCCGTTTTTATTTATAGTCAAATTAACCTAAATTTTAAATCGATCACCCTGAATTTAAGAAATTTTCAAGAAATTTTTGGTACGATTGACATTTACATGCAATTTAAATGTCTACAATTGGCCTTAAATCTTCGTAATAAACTCATATGAAAAATTGAAAATTTAAATTCGCGATCTTTTAACCATTGAAATATATTTTAATGGGTATTCTTCTATACGGGGCGGAGACGAATCCAGCAAATCAGATATCATTAAAATCGGTCCAGCCGTTCTTGGGTTATAAATGGTGGGGCTAACCCGACTTTGATTTATTTATATAGATGATAAGATGAGGGTGGCAAATTCGTCTACTCACTTCTACGAAGAAAATATTTGATATTTATCTGTAGATTGTCTTCTAAAAAATCTAAAAAAAAAATTCCGTTTCCAGAAAAATAGCAGGGGAGAAGTAATAAACTTGCTCGCCATGCCCAACAACTGCCGAAACCTATCTTAAAATTCTTCAATTATTTTGATCATCGACTCCAAAAATTATCGCATTAGTTCGTTTTCGTGGAACAAATTAACGGTTTTATTGCCATCGATAAAGACATAATTTTTATATTTCGCCAAGGGCTTCTAAGCATAGCTAAGAGCGCCGACATTTCATTACGTTTTTCGCTTCTTCAGTAATGTCATCTGCAAAACTTTCCTGGGTGGCTCGCATGATAACAGAGTTAAAAGAGACTTAAACAGAACGCTTTTCCTAATTTTACGAATATTAATGTCAAACAGATTACATAACGAGAGCGTAAGTTAAAGTCGGCTCTAACCGATTTCGAAATACCCGTTACTCATGAAAAAACATGTTTAACAGATTGCCGCTTCTTAGTGTGCCACCAAAAAGAATGCAACATTTTTTAGGGTGGTAGCGGGGAGGGCTTGGTTCACTTTTTTGCTTATAACTTGAGAACCGTTTATCCGATCTTTATCTTCTTTGGCAAATCGATTCATTTTGCTAATTACTAACTATCAAATCGTTATCTTTAAAACTGTAGGAGATATAACTTTTTCCAAATTGCGGGGGCGGGAGGGGGCGTGGCCAAAATTTCAACAAACTTGATCTGCGTGCAGATAAAAGAAGCATTGTCCCATACATGTCAAACCTTATCTCACCATTGAGATCTAGGTGTTCATACAGACAGACGGACGGACGGACGACGGACGAGGAAGACGGAAAGGCTAAATCGACTCGGCTGTTGATGCTGATCAAGAATATAAACTTATATGGTCGGAAATGATTCCTTCTGCCTGTTACATACATTTGACCCTTTTACTCTCACGTACGTATATTTGTTTTCGAATTTGCCGCCCCTAAGGCGGAGAAACAGGCAGACGGACAGACGTACGGACAAAGCTAAATTGGCTCAGCTCGTCGCCCTGACCAAAAATATATATAGTTTATGGGGTCGGAAATGAATATTTCTATGCGTTGCATATTTCTGGGAAAAATTATAATACCCTTTGCAAGAGTATAAAAATTGTGAGTCCGAAAAACGTTCGGGTTAAGAAGTAATGACCCATACAAGTTAAATGTTTAACAATTTTTCTACATCTTTGTGAGCTTCAATCCAAATACTCTAATGCTCTCTGTTTAATGCTCTATTCAACTTGTTAAGGCCGCCTTAAAATCAATAAATATCTTGTAAAGTTTTTTTTAATTTTTTTTTTAGATAAAAGAGACGATAAGAGTACAGGATAAAAATGTTTTAGAACACGTTTTTGAGTTAATTTTAATTTTTTGTAATGTATTGTAGATGCCAAGGCTAACTACACACTTTTTGAGGTTAAAAATGCTTATGACTGTGAGTTACAATCGTTTGGAAAAATGATAGTTAGTTTTTAGTAAGTTTTATGCAGACAAAAGTTGAATTTTTCGTAAAGCCCTATACTGAGTTGTGTAGTAATGAGATGTAATGTGAAAGTTTCAAACAAATAATTTGGAATAGCAGACAGACGTTAAATTTTTTGTATGAAACTTTTGCATTACTTCACAACTGCGTAGATGCCTTAATGGGGGAATGCTTGTAAATGAATAGGTCCTGCAATCAGAGTTCTTTTTTATTTTTCCTAATAATTTTTAGCTAATAAACACATTCTCAATCTAAATCCGAATCCATGTAAGTTTTTCCAATTGCTTGACTTGTGCGTGCTAAGCAATATCTCACTAGCAAAAACGCCATCCAAAGCGGAATGTGCATGTACATACATACCTTGGCACCCTCACTCAAAACGACTGCCGTTCTGCATGAGGCAACCGCATATTCTTTTGCATACATATTTTTCTACCCTATCTGCATTACCCATAACCGATTACAGATCATCATTTCGTGCGCCAATGAGCCAGCTAATCCAGCAGTGTCGCACGAATACCACGTGCTCTGCAAAATGATCGATGTGGAGGAGAACTTCATAGAGGTAACCGCTTTGGGCGAGGAGTTGGCCATGAATGTAATCAAAATGTGGATGAAGACGGCGTGTCGCGATCTTAACAATTACCAGTGGCGGTTGGTGGCCAATGCGATTAGTAAGTGCTCACTGCCCATATTTGTGAAGCTGGTCTTTGCCGAGATATGTCGATGGCGCAGCTATACGCGTCCACAGGAGACTCACCTGGCGAACACGGTTATGGACTCCATAATGTTGCTCTTTGAACGCGTGGAGAAGCAACATGGTCGCATATTGGTATTTCATGCATTGGCCTACATAACGGCCTCCAAGTCGGGACTATCGGAAAGCGAACTGGAAGATCTGATCTCACTGGACGACAAGGTGTTGGATGATGTCTATCAGTATCATATGCCACCCGTGCGCCGAATACCGCCGTTGCTGTGGACACGTATACGGAACGATTTGCCCAATTATTTGAGTGAACGCGAGGCGGACGGTGTTAATGTGATGAACTGGTATCACCGGCAGTTTCGGGATACTGCCAAGGAGCGATATTTCAAGAACATGAATATGGCCATATATTTTCATTCCATGATTGCAGATTACTATCTGGGTATTTGGGGTGGCGGTGTACCGAAACCATTTAAGTTTACAGAGATTCAACGTCATCGTTTCGGATTGGCTGATAAAGAGGGATCGGCAGATCGTAAGGTGCCCATACAACCGTTAGTGTTTACCAGCAAGGATGGGCTGTCCAAGAGATACAATTTGCGCAAGGTGAGGATCGGTGACCAGATATAGATATGGGGATGGAATTAACTGATTTCTTACCGTTTTTAACAGTTTGGCGAGCTGCCCTTTCACTTTGTACGTTCGCGACGCTTTAACGATCTGTTTGAGCATGTGCTCTTCAATTATGACTGGCTGCATGCCAAACTATCTAGCTGTCCTCTCCAGGCTGTGCTGGCTGATTTCGAGGATGGTTCTACTCATACAGAGGACAAGGAGGCCAGGCGTGAGCTGATGTTGGTGGCTGATGCTTTACGCTTGGGTGGGGCCATTTTGGCTTTAGAGAGGTAAGCTTCCATGTCGACATTTTGTGGACACATTAAAAATAGTTGAAACTCCTTAGTGACATGCTGGCACCGCAGCTGATTGGACGCCTGCTGCCCGAGATAGGAGGTAATCCCAACATTAAAATGCTGTTGCGTGCCTGTGATCGTAGCGGACCCAAGGATTGTGCCTTGATTCCAGTCAACCACTGTTTACACACTCCAGGCGGACCTCTCAAGGTGAAGTATTTCTTCAATGGCCTTCTTCGGAATGGGCTCCAATTTATGTTGCTCTTTTTACCAGTACTCTCTGGAGGGTCATCAGTTTGCGGTGTTTGCCTTTTGTCTGACCAGCGATATGCGTTACATGGTCTCCATTTCCACACATTTCATTACCTTTGATCTGTCCACCTCAGATCTGACACGCGATGTCAATCCCGGCATTGAGGGTATTATGCAGCAGCTGGTGCTGAGTCCGGATAATAAATGGGCAGCGGCCTATTCTAACAATAATCAGACAGTTCTGCTTAATATGCTGTCCAGCGAATTTGTGGTTATTAACAGTCCCTTTGAGGAGGTTGATGGTCCAATCAGTGGCTTATATCTGCTGAATCATTGGTATGTGTGCATTGCTTCCATGGGGTTAAGGTGGAATACATTTGAATATCTTTAATGTCTACATAGTCTGTTTATCACCTGCAAACTTCGTTGGGCGCAATTCGATATGCGTGGCAATCTGGTGAACACTTTTGATGTGCCTGGCGAGAATGACAATTGGGAAGTATTGGGTAAGTATTGGAATGGGTTAACCCTGTTGACTGAATGTAAAGAATTCCGGATTTTTTTGTATTCGTTTGCAGGAAGTGTTTAATACTTTTAAAAATTTCGGGGTTTTTGGGAAGAGGACGAAGTAAGGTCATAAAAGAAGTTGTAATTCTTTATTTTAAATATTTTGTTAACCCATGTGTGTGCTTTAACGACCTTAATGATAATCAAACCATCAATAGTACGCTGGCTCTAGGTCTCGTTATGTTTGCACATTAATAGTTTTATTTTGTTAACCTACAAAGTATATTTAGATTTATTTGCAAAGGATAGAAGCTTAATTCTAAAGAAGAAGTTTAACCTTATCGACTTGTTGTGTCACCATCGGGGGTGCCACAGAAATCTCTAGAGATTTTGCCGACGGTTGGTTTGCAAATCTTCGAAAATTCGTTGGTGCCACAGAACTTCTAGAGATTTCATTTTCAATTAGAAAATCTAGTTGGAACACCACATGTTCCAATTGAAGTTCCATCTCTAAAAACAGGTGAATCTATCGTCAAAAATTTCCTATTAGGTGGGTTAATTTATGATTAACTGAAATTTTTGATTGTGTTATATGTTTTATGATGCATTTTTAAAAATAATCAATTTTAAGTCGCATTCTCCACCAATATAATGCAAAATTTAAAAATTTGTTGGCGCAAACATGAGTCATTAGTTTCCATCCTTAATTAGCTAGCTATCGTGAAGGGGGCGCCACTTCGACAAAAGGCGCTAGTGAGAAAAGAGCTTTGCAAAATCTCCTCACAAAACATTAGAGGTTTGAAACCAACCAAAAGAAATTTCTGTGGCACCTAAGAATTGGAATTCGGTTGGAATTTGGTTGGAAGAGGTTCCTGTGGCACCCCCGCATATGTCGATCACTGCTACCCAAGTCCTTTGCTATGCAGTCTAATACACCTGACTTCTATATCAGATTGTGCAACTGCATAGTTAAGAACAGAAGTAGCGGTGGTAATGTTTTTCAAAGTGACTGAATTATACAACTAGTGCCGACAAGTTTGCTCTATTATTTTATTATCTCGTGCCGTTGTAGGTCTGCCTTGCCTAAATGGAGCAATCGGTGCTCCCTCAATATGGGGCAGACACCGATGAAATGTAAAATATTTTGTCTATTGTCGATGCTTACCATGTTAGGGACAAAGTTTCACGAATCTTTAATTATGCCTTAGAAATAGGTAGAATTTGATTCACTGTAAAGGTGTATAGGAGTTCTCCACGGTGTATTCCAAAATCATAGTGCAGCGCTTCTTTGTGATTCCTCAATGCATGTCTGCCTGTAAGGTGCATCCCTTTTAAAAAGCTTTGGCACCGCCCAGGATCCCCAGCTAGAACTATCTTCTAAGGCAGGGGTGCTCAAGCCCATTCCGCAAGCCACGCATTCGTTGTTGTTTTACGCAAGGGCAAAGCAGGCCGTGTGCGGCCCAGCGGTTAGTGTGCTGGACTGCTGGGCGGGAGGTCATGGGTTCGATCCCGCCTCGGAACATATAAAAAAAAAAGTTGTTTTCTTTCTTTAGAAAATAACTTTCACACATCCGGTCACCTTCACCAGCTATTGGCGCCAGCTGTGAAGTAACTAGCCATGAAAAAGCAAATTCTCAAACTTTGCCGTTCGGATTGAGAGAAGCTTGGCTTGGCTCCTTTGGGGCTGTATAGCCAAATCAGCAGGCTCGTACGGCCTGTACGCATGCCTTATGGGCTGCGTAAAGCAACCCGAGCGAAGGTTTCAAAAAGGTTTGTCAAATTATGATATGTGAATAGGGAAAAAAATGATGAGATGATATTATATTGACGAAAAACGAACAACCGATGCTGTTGTATCGAAAAAGGCTCGCAATCGATTTGTAAAGTGGGTCGCAATAGGTATCGAAGAAGGCTCGCACAATCTATCGAAAAAGGCTCGCAAACGAATCTTTTGCAAGCTATCGAGAACGAAACTTTCTCTGCCACAAACTGAGCGACGGGTGATTAATTTGTGGATCGTTAGCGATATTTTTTACGAGTTTTTGGTTCAGTGGGCATTAACGCCGACACACACACACATACAAACAATAACCGGGTTTCTCTTTCTTGTGGTTGTTGTTGCTCCACGCGGTCGTAAGCTTACTCTGGGCAGCCCTATTCTGAATCTAAGAAAAGCTCCACTCAGGGTTTCGAGGTTTTCCCATTGAAGAAAAATTGCTTACTTTCGCATAGAACAGACCGGGCCAATATGTTCAACAGCCTATTATCTGGCATGCTGAAAACTTTTTGAACATTCTTAAAATGCATGTCTTCGGTAGTTATATCCCAAAACGCTGACCAAAAGTCGAAAAAAAAAATTTTTTTATGTACTTTTAATGATTGTAATAGTTATAGTGGTACATCTAGTTTGTATTCTGACTGTTAACAAGGAGGAAGTGTCCCCACCTGGCTCAGGCATGAACTCCGCTCGTGAGCGTCAATCGTGCCTCACTGTTTACTCGTCATGCATCGAAAATAACATAAGGTTTGGAAGCGTATGCAATAGCAAAAAATTAACCGATTTGGATTTTAAAAACTTTAGAAAGTAAGTACAATTTAAATGTATTGCTCAAAATTATAATTAACAATGCATGAAATAGTGAATCGTTAATAAAAGTAGAGGTTTTTTCTTGGTCACATTCTGAAAAGTCGTGTTAGAAAAAGGAATAACTCAAAACTCCCATCAGATCCCACTCCCAAACAAATAAGAAATTGTTGTTTAGACAATTCTTTAATACATAACCAAAAATTAGCTGCAGATAATAACATATTTAGTCTCGGTGATGATTTTTGTGCCACATTTGTCGCTACAAGAACCAAGTTTTTCTAAAGTATTTTGGTTCGCTGAGCACGAAAATCGATATGAAAAAAAATCTGTCAAATAGTTATTGAGATATTATCGATAAACGTGTTTTTCGACGTTACAGCCAAATCAAATACGTTTTCGAAGAAATTGTACGCCATATTGATTCCGCCATTTTGTTTTCAAAATTTTGACTTCGGATTCGTGATCAGCGACCCCGAAAACCCCCGAGTACAGACTTTCAGCAAAATAAAATACGTTTTTTGACTTTTGGCCCATCAGACTCGACTTCGACATATGTATGTACCATGATACATTATGGATCTAACTTTTGTGGTGATTGGTACATATTTCTTAATTAGCAGGACGGAGTACAGTTGATAGCCGTTTTCGCGTCTTTGAGCCCGTCTAGCAAAAAAAATGTAAACTGCAGTTGAGCATTATTATATTCTTTATCCAAATTCCCAGATACTTGTGCGCTTTAACCATTTCCAGCTCTGTCGCTCCTATGTGCCACTTTTCATTCAAGGCTAGTCTCGTCCAATGCCTTTTAAAAGTTAGGATCTTGTGCTTTTCTGTGTTCATTTTAAGACTCTTTAAGTGTACATATAAATTTTTGCATTTTTCATTCTGCACACAATATCATCAGCGTGCAAACGAGCTTTTACCTAGTACCCATTTACAAAAAATAGGATAGGACTTAACAAACAGCCCTGTTAACACCGGATTCTGTTGACAACCATTCCAATAACATGTTGCCATTCCATACTGTTGATTTGTTAGCGTTGTTTTTGCTCTGAAGAGTGTCAATGAACTTCTTTGAGATGCCCAATAGAATTAAACGTGAGCGAACGTCAAAAACAGTTTTCGTCCAATGTCAATAAAGTTTCTGACAATACTTGACAGCCCAAATATTTTGTCTATGGTGGAGTATCCTTTCCGGAACCCCCTGCTTGGAACTCTGTCAGTCGATCGGAGGGTTGGCATATTTGATAAATTCTGCCGGTATTCGATCAACTCTGGGTGCTATTCCGTCATTAAGTTTTTTTAACAGCCGCGGACAGTTCTTGTGTGTATATTATTCCATCGAGTGACTCATCTTTGATAAAGGGTAGTGTGTTATAAAGATGATCCGCAAAACGGTTTTAAATGGTTGGTGGTTGGCTTTAATAGGTCTTTAAAGTAGTCCCCTAATTTTGCTGCTTCATCTTCTTATTAGCTAAAAATAATAAGTGAAGGTACAAGGTATGGTTCAAAAAACTTACAACACCTGACCAATAAAGGAAAATATTTTTTCCCGAATTTTTGAAAGACAGTCAACGGGTCAAACAATTAACTAAATATCTATTCTTTTCTTTCATATCCTTTGCAGCCATGGAGTTCTTTAGCCCCACGGACTATAATGTGGTCTTCTGGTCGGGTTCCATTAACGATATGCGTCTACGCTTGGATTCTTGTCGTGCCGGCAACTACTCCAATTCCCAGCAATTCTTTAGCGCTCTGGCCATGAACAAGGCACGCACACGGGCCTATGGCTGCGCCAATGAAGAGAACTTTGAGGTTTCAGTCTACGATTTTATTGTGGATGAGAATAGCGGTGCCATACACTGGAGCCTGGTGGAGAGTTTGCCACGGTTTGAGAACGACGAAAAGGAAATGCTGTTGCAGTTACGCTTGGATCAAAATGATCGCATGCTCTTGGGCACAGCGGGTAAAGGATTTGTGATCTGGGATTTTGGCAGCAACGAGGATCCGGGCACACGACTAACGGAGGGTGCCATGTATCTGCCTTTGCCACATGGCGTGCGTAACATTACCACTCGGATTATGCAATCCAATTCGATAATGGTCAGCTCCAAGCTTGACTACGCAGTGGCCGGGGTGCGCAAGAATCTGTATGTTTGGTACCTTAATACCGGCCAACTGGCCAAGGTTTTGGATGCCCACTTTGGACGCATTATCCAACTGGAACCCTTGACTATAGGCAATTGGAACAACTTGGTCACTTCGTCCATCGATCGTTCGGTCAAAGTGTGGAACATTAACAACATATTTGAGAAGGTTCACGTCATCGATCGCCATGAGCTGCAAATCGATGACATTAGTCTGTCGGAAGTGGATGTGGCTGTAACCGTTACCCGAAGCTGTGTGGGCGTCTGGGAGACACGATCCGGCCGACTGTTGGCGAAATTAGCGGACAGTCCACTGGGGGCTATAGTTACACATGCTGAAATTACACCCGATGGACGTTATATCATTTCCTCGGAAACGGGAAAGTTTCTTATTTGGAATCGTGTGTCGGAGCAGGTTGTCTACCGCGATGATCAGCCAGGCATACAACAGATAACGCTCATGGACTATGGTTACAAAGTGCTCACCGTTTCGGTGCCGAACATCAATCAGAGGGATATTATAGCAGCGGGATCAGATGAAACAAATCGATTGACTGCCATTACGACAATGCGATCGGTACCAGGTAAAATAAAAGAAAGAGAGAGAGATAGCGAAAGCTGAACCCGCCGCGACTTTGTCCGCGTCCAAGATTTTAGGAAATTGTGTTTTTAAATTTTATAGCCGCTCGAAAATTCCGGAATTATATGTTAGTCCCTGCCAGTCAAGTGGATGCTGAAAACATACCTCTTCCGCACGACCAAATAGTGAATTTCGGGTCTAGCGATATTAGATGAAGAATGTGCATTTCAGAGCAGCATCAGCACTCTTCAATTATAATTCAATTCAAATTGGCTTTCACGTTTTTCCCCACCCCCTCTTCACCGTTTCCCCACCCTCCTTTCCATCTTCCACCGCTCTCTCTTTCCATTCATAGGAATGTTCGGTCGAAAAAGTAGTAGAAAAGTAGTACGAACAAAGATTTTTGGTTTTCTACTATCCTGTGTGAAAGCAAAGAACATTATGTGCTCGAATGGAAAAGTATTTTAGGCAAATTCACTTATGTCACGAGGAGTGAAACAAACTGCCTTCTGCGCAACAGTAGAGAGCTTAAAGAGATTGGCTTTATTTCTAACAAATGTCTAGCAGATTGTTGAGCCATCTGGTATCTGTGGCAGTGGTTGCAGGACTGTTATTTAGCCAAGTGACCGGAAGTAAAGCTTTTTGATTACTTTTTTGTATACCATACCTCAGATTTAAAACTTTTAATATACATAATTTTTAAAAAACCGACTAATACCCGATAGAAATAACACTAATTTTAGTGGGAGGAAAGAGCAACCTAGTCACACACCTCTGGCAACTCGGACCTCTGCCGACGCGGTTAACTTTTTCTGCATAACGCTACGCGGTCAGCCATCTCCCATAAGTTTATTTGAATCTCTTTTATGTGTTCCACCTTAAATTACCTTAAATTACTCTCCAATTCACACCAAATGCTTGCCGAAGTCATGCATCACTGTGTGTGAGAGAGCGGTAGTCACATTTTCGCGCTTTGCAAACTTCTGGGCAAAATTATAATACTCTTTGCAAGGCTATAAACACAATTCAAACACGGCAAAACTAAAACTTTGTAATGCTTAAGTCCATCTATAAGAATTGGTCCAATTATTACTTGCTGATGGTAATAATATTTTAAATACTAAATATATGTGACAAAATTCTAGGTACACTCTTTTAAAGCTTTGTACCCTTGCAGAGGGTATATTAAAATTGTCCAGATGTTTTTTTTTACTCGTTGAAAGAAGCATCTCCGACCAGATAAAGTACATATATTCTTGATCAGCGTGACGAGCTGAGTTAATATAGCCATGTCCGTCTGTCCGTCCGTCTGTTTCTATCTCCTTCGTCAGTTTTAAAGATTGCCCAAAACAGTAACCGTTACCTTAACCGTTATTCGTTTCGGTTTTAGTCTCTGTTTTTAAATATCACGATTTTTTAGACCGTTTGATCCATACCCGTTTGATATTAATCGTCTGCTTACCAGTCTATTTAACAGTCTTTATGACAATCTAAGCTCATGTATGGATTTAGCAAATTTCGAGATTTTTATGACCGTTCGATGTTCACCTTCTATTTAGCCGAATATTTGACCGTCTTCACGACAATGTAAACTCATCATAAATGGCCTACATCCCCTATTTACCCGTCTACAGTTGCCAACTATTAAATATACATTAAAATCTTAACTCATTAAATTTTTGAAAAATTTCGCGATTTTGTTGGACCGATTGTCTCGTCGGCAATTGCCAACTATTCAATTTGTAGAAAAATTTAAACTAAGTATAAAATTCTGCAAATTCCCGCAATTTTTTTGGACCGATCGGCTTTTTGCGAGTTTTCAATTGCTATTCTCCGATTCGGGGCGGAATCTTACATCCATCCAGACGTTCTTGAGATATAAGTGTTGTAACACACACGACATTGTTTTATATATAGGTACAGAGTAAAAGCAATAATAATTATAAAATATTAACGAGATTAATGTTCACGGAAATACCAAGGATTAATTTTGGCTAAAATTAACTCAAAACAAGATAAACTAACTAAGTATTCCGCTAAGTAAAACAAAAACAAAACTTAACGAAGACTCTTAGATTTTCCATAGAAATTACAAAGTACGCAAAAATGAAGCAAAATGGAAATGCCTACTGCTCAGTTAAAGTACGTATATAATGCGTACTTTTCCTAGTGCTTCAGCGTACGTATACGTATTTCAACTTTTGCGTCTACGTACTACGCATACTCAGTTTTTTTGTAATGCGTAATGTGCGTATGCGTAGCCTACTATTTCTAATGCGTATGCGTACTTAAAAAAATACGTAGTACGCACGTAGTACGCATTAATGACTACGCATTGCAGTTCTCTGGTTCCAATCAATCCAAAACGATAAAGATCATAATTGTTCTTCTATGCTACGGCATATTTTAGGTCATTGATTGTTGCACAGTGTTTTGAGGGCCGTTTTCGCCAAATTTCCCCTTGTAAATGGGGCGTAGATCTCATGTGTGGAAGTGCACATCATCCAGGAGCTACTAGAAAAACTTAAAAATATTTACTACAAGTGTTAATCTCTTCCCTGACATCTTTTAAAGCCTCTTTTTATGTTTATTTCCCACTTGTTTCCATCTCATCCACAGAGGGTACGATTTTATTTCGTTTTGATTTCCCCATTCGCATGCTAACGGGCATGCCCTTTCGACAGTCTGTGATATCAGCCGATAATGCTTACATCATTGTGGTCACAGTGGACAAGTCTAGCAAGGATTGCCTAGGCGTTTATAGCGCCTCGAATGGTGCATTCGTCTCAAAGATACTGCTCAAGGGTTGCGCCATTAAGGAGGTCTTCTCCCTGGTTCCCATGCCGCACAAGGCCAACCAAGTGGCAGTGATTAGCAGCGAAAAGGGCAGCGTGATGGATATCAAAACCAAGAAACATGTTCGCTCCATAGCCAAGTGGGGCGGCAGTATTACGCGTGATGGCAAATGTGGACTGTATGCACCGACACGAGGCGGATTGGAGATGCTGGAGCTACGCAAAGGCACCACAGTTAAGACGTTTATACCGAAAGTGGCTGAGGGCGTATTCTCGGTGATTTGCATATTTACGGAAAATGATGAGTATGTGGCTTATTATCATAGCGGCAGGAAAACCATACGGGTCTTCCGCACCATGGATACGGAGATGATAGCCAACTATAGGCTGCAAGCCGAACTGACGGCCATCAAGAGTAGCAAAGATGGACGAGCCATTGTGCTGGGCACTGTGGACGGCTGCATATCGGTGCTGGCCATAGTGGACCCCAAAAAGGAGGAAATGGCCGAGTATCTAAATGAGTTGCCGTCCCGGGATGAAAACTGGAAGGCTAAATTGGCAAAGATGAAGGCACGCGTTGGATTCAAGGCGGCTATTAGAGTGGCCACCATATCCTCACGTTATGCCAAGCCCAGTAAAGGTGATGGTGAGGAGGAACTGCTTACAGAAATAACGGAAGACATGGTACCCGTGGCTGATTAGTTGAATTATAAATATAACATTTATTGTTTATTTTTTTTTTTTTTTGCATAAATAATATGAGGGATGTTACAAAAATACGCTGTGTGTGTGTGTGTGTGGATGAGTTGAGTGAGAGTGTTGAGGTGTTGTGTGTGTGTGGTAGGCTTAAACTAAACAATTGTTAAAAAATAACTTCTATATGGTAAAACTGTTGTTGATTATCTATATCAATTTGTATGAGTAGAAATTAAATAAATTTTTCGGAACAGTTAACAAAATGCGATTCACAATATGTATTGCTATTTAACATGTTATCGCTTTAACTTTTTTAGCTTAACCAAATGTAATTGAATACTAACAAACGAACAAGCGGCAAATGGAACATTGAAATATCTAATTAAAATCAAACCTAATCTCAACTCAGCCAATTGAATCGAAGAATTTCAACTCAGTGCTAATACATAGACAAATTGTAGTGGTAGTAGTAATATATAATTGTAGGTATTTATGTAGTAGTATGCTGTTAATTATTGTTACTGTTGTTAACCTGCCTTCGATTTTTGCGTTTCCGCCTTGTTACTAAACATTATTAATGGGAATATATAATGGATGCAGTTGATAAGCATATAACTATGTTAAATAATAAATGATTTATGTAGTTGCCTCCTGATTTGCATAATCAGCAATCTATAGTGTATGTGTTGTGTATGTCTGTTTGTTGGTTGGTTTCTCTCTATATATATATGTAATAATAATCATCGATATTCAACTACCAAGAGTAAACATCCACGCCAGTTGCAATTATTGGGCATGACTTTCCTTCTTTATCTGCGCCAACTTGGCTTGTATGTGTTGCAGGCGATTTGGAGACAGCTCAGGTTTCTGCAATGGATGAAAAAAAATTTGGATCATTTAAATAAGGCTTAGAAAAAAAAAGACAAAAGTCAAGTCAAAATATATTGCACACAGTTAAATACACTTTTGCATGCCTTCGGAACTCAAAATACACACGGACAGCGGGGTACAAGTGAACCATTTAAAATTTATAAAATTGTGAAAGGTCGAGCCACAATTAGAAGATAATAATCCAGTTGTCGACCGCGAGAGCAGACAAGTTGGCAATGGCAATTGAGAAATAAATCGAATACATGCACTTTTTAAGGAGACAGAAAGCAGCGGATATTTGTGCCCGGCGCTTTAAGCCCAGATAGAACTCTTTGGTTCAATGTGCTCACCTATCTATCTATTTATTATCCTTCTGTATATTACCTTTCTATCTACTTTTACAAAGAAACCACAGAAGTCAATTGTACGGAAAATCGAACGCTATTTTTCCATCTCTGTCGTTCACAGGATATTATAATATCAGAAAAAGCAAAAAAAAAATGGGTTTGCACTTTAATAATAGCACGCTTCTAACGAGCTTGTCTCTCGTTTGCTCAAACTTTATTATTATTATCCGTGCGGTATTTCACCCTGCCCGCAATTTGGGACCTGGTGTTACTCCCAATGCAAAGGACAAGGAGTTTGGTGGGGATCAAAATAACGGAGAGGCTAACAGTTACAGACAGTTGCTTTCTAACTGGCATGGTTGTTGTAAATTTTATTGCCTTGTGTGTTAAGAGAAATAATGGGTAAGGAGCGCTATGCGGTTGCCCTTCGCTGCTTTAGAGACTCGTCCTCGACGAAGGCCAACAGCTTAGCTTTAAGCATACCTATCTGTACCTTGTGTGAGTCATAGGATACTTCGCACTATGGTCCCAAATCCCAAAAAGCTGGCCAATAGTCGAAAAAAAATATTTGTTTTATGTACTTTTAATGATTGGAATAGTTGTAGTGGTACATCTAGTTTGTATGAAAAAAAATCTGTCAATTAGTTATCGAGATATTATCGATACACGTGTTTTTCGACGTTACATCCAAATCAAATACGTTTTCAAAGAAATTGTACGCCATATTGATTCCGCCATTTTGTTTTCTAAATTTTGACCTCGGATTCGTGATCAGCGACCCCGAAAACTCCCGAGTACAGACTTTCAGCCGAATAAAATTTGTTTTTGAAGAAATTGTCCGCCATATTGGTTCGGCCATTTTGTTTTTCTAAATTTTGACATCAGATTCGAGATCAGCGACCCCAAAGACTCCCGAGTACAGACTTTCAGCAAAATCAAATACGTTTTTCGACCTTTGTCCGTCTTCTTGGGATTTGGGACCACTGTGCGTCGGTTTTCATTTGAGCAGATAGCCTTGCTTTAAGCACACCCACCTGGATTTTTTGAGGCTTCGCCCTGAAATAGATGCTGGATATCTAAAGCGATTCTATTAATGCGTTCATGGAAGCCAGAATTATCGTCAGTTCTTTTATCCTAGTTCAGATTACTCCTCAAAGCGCTGGTTTATCAATTCCAGTCTTGTTCCCAAAAAAGTTTTTGCTCTGATAGGTTTTATGGCTTTGTTTATGAAATACACAAACAACACAAATAAATTGTACGGGAGTGTAGTTTTTTCCAGAACTATGTAATGCATTCGTTTTGTTTGTGCTATCTGTCTATTGCTTTTCTTGTTACTTGCACTCTTCTTAAGATAGAATCTACAGGCACAATCGTCTCCCTCTTGGTGATTCTCGATCAAAATCACTTTATTGCACTTTATTGAAAAAGTGAAAACTTTAGTTTGTGATTTGTTCAATATAAATCCTAAATAAAATGCGCTTGCGACGGATATAAATCACTTGTAGTCTTTTAGCATACCGAATATAATTAAGATGGGTTTATGCGAGATACTCAGTGGTTTTGTTATATAATGTTTATGTTCCGTAAAATTCGTTCCATCAGCGGTGTCACAGTAATCTCTTCCAACCAAATTCCAATTCAAAACCAATTTTTGGTGTCACAGAAATCTTTTTCGGTTGGTTTGAAATCTCCGGTGTTTTGTTGGGAGATTTACCAAAATTCACCACCTAAACAATTTTGATAATCAAAATTAGTTTCTGCATAGGTTGCATCAAATGAATTAAATATTTGAATTGTTTTAATATTAAAATTTGTGTTTTAATGAAAACCTACCTAATGCTGCGTAACAATTAAAATCTACCAAATAAAGCGCCCTCTACGTATGGAGTCGCCATCTGTGAACCAACATGGGTACCAGCGAGCGCTAAGGGTTGCCAAGTTTAATTTTATGATTGGCGGAAAAAATTTGTAAATTTTGAACTTTTTTTATGGAGAATCAACAAAACAAAATTGAATTATAATTTAAAAATTCATCATAAAACATTACACAATCAAAAATATTCATTTAGGGCCAATTTCACATCTTCTACATAGAGCTATCTGTCACAAAAACTAACAAATAACAGAATAAAATCTATGACTATCTGGCACATAGCAGCTATCTGGGAGAACAGAAATCGGCCCTAAGGTGGCTATTTCCAGAACAAATAAATGCGCACGAAAATAAATTTTTATGTTCAACTCCATATAAAAAAAAACAGCTTCGAACAGCTGATCGGCCATTTATTTAGTCTCATTTATTTTGCTGACTTCCAGAAGAGAAACTAAATAATCACAGCGTTGCCATATCGTCAGTTTGTGTGGATTGCAAGCACAGCCGATTTGCTAAAATAAATTGAAAATAAATAACTTGCAGCACATTTTTTCCGGACGACATCGAACAAATTAAAAGCAAATGCGGGGCCCAACAAAATAGTCTAACAAATAATAAATATATATGCACATACAATAGCAGTCTATTTATTAGTTTTTGACATTTTTAAATTTTAAGTGTCTCAAGACTTTCTCTACCGAGGATCAAGAAGGTGCCCACACTTGTGGTAGTACATCGTGTGACTTTGAAAGCTGTAAGCTTATTTTAAAATTGTTTAAACTGTAATTTGATAAACACATTTTGAATTCAAGCGGCTGACAAACCAGTGCTACCTTACAATTTGGCCGCCGTTTTGGGTATTTTTTTAGTGCATTTTAAGACATTGTGGGCATACTGTAGCTTACAATCCACTTAACATAAATAAGTATCAATTTCGTGACATAAATTTTTATTTGTTCTGGAAAGGGGCCTTGATACAGATATTTGATATTTGATACAGATGGACCATTAGCATGGATAAAAACCTTCCAACTCAATTTTCAAATAAGAAAATGAAATCTCTTGAAGTTCTGGGACCTTGACGGATTTTTCGAGGATTTTGCAAACCAACCGAGGCCGAAATCTCTAGAGATTTCTGTGACACCGCCGAATATTAAAATTTGCGTTTTAAGGAAAACCTACTTCATGCTGCGTAACAATTAAAATCAACCTACCATTGCGATACTCATAACTAGAAGATGGGAATTTTTTTTGCGAGAAAGCGCAACCCTGTTTATAGATTTAATAGAGATGGACCATTAGCATGGACACGAACCAACTCGATTTTCAAATAAGAAAATGAAATCTCTTGAAATCTACAAGGCTATTTCCGCACAAAATTACTAATTATAAGCTTTTTGCACTGATAATCTTGTTATCGTTTAAAAACATATTTTTCTTATGCCACCAAAAAAAAAAAACAAAAATTTCGTGCGTTTTCGTGAAATAATCTAATTTCTTCCAATTATTTTTGCATGTTGTATTCAAACTACTAAACCGAATGGAAAGCAATGATAGAAGTGATTATTGGAAATTCAATAACCTTTAGATTCCTTCTTTGTTTAAATCCATTTAGTCCACAAGTCTCTGAATTGAGAAATGGATATTTATGATTCAGCATTCCATTTGCCAATTATGAAGTGAGATATGGCTTAAAATGTAAGTGTACCTACCGAAAAATTAGATTATTTATATTTATTACATAAAAAAATTTTGAAATCGTTTTTTGAGGCCAGCATTTTAAACTACACTTAAAAGTAGGTCTAGTAGAAATTGGTTTTTTTTGGAAACTCTTGTTTTTGGCTATAAATCAATTTTGGTGACAATTTCCTAAAGTGGGTATACCGTCTCTTTCCAGTAGTTTAACCAGCTAGACATTATTATTAAAAAATAAAAACAGGATCCAGAGCTAAAGCCATTTTTTGTATGTTTGAATCCCAAAAAAGTTTATGAAGTTTGATCCGAAAAGCTTTTGTATCGTTGGGGGAGACGGACTCTATTATCTTGGTCCTAGGGGCAAAGAAGCTATCGACCTAGTTCCAGGTAATGTTTAAGTATCAATACTTAATGCAAAGCCTCAATTTATCGTGTAGCGATTCTTTACTAAAAATAGAATAAATCATTGTGCCAAAATGCAATTTTCAAAGTAGGGTTACTCAAAAAAAAAAATACCAAACTTTTTAAGTTTAAAAAACTCAAATTAGCTTAATCAACTTAAATTTAGGAGCATCGCATTATGATTTTTAAAGGCCTAAACCCTCACATTAATAAAATCATAATTTCACTTACCTCCCGCATGATGAGCGAAGCCTTTTGTGAGTTCATAGAATTCAAGCAGAGATTCTCATCGGCCACCTTATTATCGCGCATATGGGAACCATCGTCCGATGTGTGGCGTGTGGAAAATTTGCCTGCCATTCCACCACCTGTTAAATACTGCAATCGGTCCATCCATACGTCCGGATCAAGTCCGGCATTCTGATAGTTGACATCTGTGAGATAAGAACGTGTAGCAGCTGCCAAGACAAACAAATTGTTGGATCCAAGACAAGTACAAGGTGCGTGTGGTTAGTAAACAAGGGAGAAGGGGCGGAGTGTAATTCGAACTACATAAGTACATATATATTGCTTACCTGTGCGATTATCCGGTGCCTGTGTAGAGCCTGCATTCTGATTACGCTCAATTTCGGCCAGGCCCTCCTCTATGTATTTGTGGAAACTGGCACTGGAGCCTTGCAGAAAAGTGCTCAGATCAATGTCGGGGTTTTGTTGCTGCAGGGACAAAACGAATTAATTAATAAACAGTATTGATTCAACAAAGACACGGGTGAGCACCTTAAAGTCATATAGCTTCTGCAGTCCTTGTTGTTTGGTATCCCTATCCGAGATCAGGGTAAATATTTGCGATACCGTATCATGGGTTTGATGCGATATGCGCTTCGTGGCAATTTCCTTGGCCGCCAGTTGCTGGCGTTGTGGTAAGGTACCTGTACCGGCAACTGTGCCGTCCTTTTGGAAATTCTACAGGGAAGGACACGCTTTAATAAACTGTTACAACACGCAATTACCCTACACACCTTAAGGATTCGAAGCAAATACGTGTGCAACTCCGAGTGTTTGGGTATCTGATTAAGATGCTGCAATATATCATTACCCTTCAATTTGGCCATGTTATGGATAATTGTCTTGACTGTGCGCATTGGCGTGTCTGCCGGACGATTCTGCCACCAGGTGCTGGGCAGAGCCAGCATAAACTCATGTACCTCCAGAATGACAGCATCGTAGTTGAGCTCGTTGGAGCGCTCGGGTAGCATTTTGACATTACGCCAAATGCACTTCATCAGCAGATCCGTAAATTTGGGTAATCCGGCCACTGTGCAGGTCTCGCGCAGCAGACGTATCAATGCACTAAACAGAAAGAAGGTTCCCAAAGTTAATATGGTAATTAAGACTTCCAATTGACTCCACTTACCAATTTAGGTTTGTAAAATTGACCTTGTCTAGTACTTTAAGGCAGATGCCATTGATCACTTTATTGTATTGGCCATCATCGCCGTTGGTTATCTTTGGATCGGCCATTAGATGCAAAAGAGCAGACATGAGATTCTTAATGCAGGCCACACTTAGTGTTTTGCCTAAAATGTTGGCATGGAAAAAGGCATACAAAATAGACAACAGAGGTTGGTACACAACAAGAGATTGAGAACTTGGCAGCTGCGAGAGATTCTGCAAAAGAAGAGTTGAAATTGTAAGTATTTGGTAAAGAGTAGATAAGGGGGAAAGACTTAATTAATAGAAAACTCAAACATGTCTCCACAGTCCGAAATGAATCTGAATAATAGAGACTAACTACGAGACATTGTCTCAGATAGTCCCTTAAAAAATAAGAGCCGAGACGTCTGTCTATTTGCCTTCGATGTAAATGAGGACAATGTCGGACTGCTCGTTCATTTCTTGAAGAGATTTTCGGTAATAGTTTACTTATTTTGATTTGCAGTATATCGAGCCAGTCGGCTGTCTGAGAAAATGCTCAATTATGCTCAAGTTTTGTATTGAAAAAATTCTTTTTATAAGAGTTTGCTTTCTTGAGATGGCCAGATTGCAAACAATTCATCTCACCTTTAACTGCGCCAGCACATTCTGTATAAATATTTCCTCATAGTCGCGCATCACTGCCTGCTTTTCGGGAGCATCAATGATGGCAGATATCTCATTGATGGCAGCGCGTGCCTTCAACGTATCGGTGCTGCTGACCGCCTTGATCACCTTGACCAGTTGTGGATCATGTTTGGGCAGCACATCGGCCAGACTGCAAATAAAGAAAAAAAGTAAATAACATTTGAAAAGTTGATCCCCTCCACACCTTGTACCCACTTTGGCATATTGCTTTCCTGGTGTTGGCGCATGGGACTTCGATATGGTGAAATGCCACTGGCCATGCTAGCATTAGCCGATGGCGATGTGTTTATATTTTGTTGCATGCGCGATCGTTCAATTAGGCGATCAAATTTCTCCTGCGGATACTGTACACCCTCGCGTGTGGGTATCACTTTAACCGGCTCGTACAACGAAGAGATGTCTACGTTGGGCAATTTCTTCCATACCATTTGATCCACGCGTAACCAATCCTTTTCAATATCGGCTATCACCTGCTGATCGAATCCGAAGGGTCCACTGGGCTTTAGTTGCTGAGCCTGTTGTTGCAGCTGCTGCAGTTGTTGCTGCAACTGGAGCACTTGTGCTGAGGGAGCTTGATCAAAGGTGCTGTCGGAAGTTAAACAAAAAGATTATATAATTAGAAAAGATTTGAGTCTAAATTGTAAAATTCACACACATTGAACAGGCAACTGGCAAAGCGAAAACAAAGCGTGACTCGTAAACAAACAAACAAAACAACAAGCAAAGCAACACAATCAGAGTATTTGCTAGCCCTGATAAACTCACAAATGATAAATTCCAAAAATATCACTTTAATTAAATCATTTAGGAGTTTATCCGTGCTGGTAAATAACACAAACAAGAAGAAAATAATAAAAAATAAAGCCACTTTACGCCTGTCGAGTCAGGGAGTGTAAATAGGCAGCTACATTTGTGGCACTTCGTTCCGTTAGGTTGCTCAGGCCACGCGCATTTAATTCTGGGCGGAAGCTAAACCAAAAAAAAGATATGGAAAAAAAGAATGTACAAAATCATAAGAAATAGTGGAAGTTATCACCCTTAATCACAGTTGTGTTTTCGAAATACATCGATGAAATAATTCAAACCCATTATCACTTCAATTACTACAAGCTAGCGCGCTGCGCAGCCGTTATTCTTAGTCGACATAGGTTCGTTGATCCAAAGTTGTTGTCAGTTGGAGTTCAGTGGGGTATTGGGACCACAAAAGTTTGGAGTGATTCCAAACCCCTTAAGTATTTTAGACAAAAATCTTAATACTAGTAGACAGCAAATTACTAGTTTGGAGTAAGTTTTTTCAACAAATTTGTTGTCATTTTGTGCACTCTATTTTGACCTACTAGGATTAAAATTTCTTTAGATATATGCAAAATCCGCTGTAATAGAATTATGCAAATTTCGCAAATTTCCCGACTCTTTCGACCATTTAATAACTTAAGGGCTTAAAACAGGGATGTCCAAGCCCATTCCGCAATCCACACATTCGTTGTTGTTTGACGCAAAGGTATAGCTGGCGCGTATACGGTCCACGCACGCCATAAGCCTACATAAAGCAACAACAAAATCATATGCGAGCTTTCCCCTTTTTCATTCCGAGCTAAGATTTTGTTGTTGGCGGCACGTAGGCAAAGCATTTGGCTTCGTAGAGCAACAACTTTTTTAAATAGGTAATTGTCTATTATACGTCTTTCCACTCCAAAAATTCCGAAATATTTTTTCCTCGATGGACCGCGAATTATGAAGAATTTACGTGCAAAAATTGATTGGCGGTCATCCATGGTTTCTTTAAAAATAAATTTTGAAATTTGATGTTTTTGCACCGAAATTATGCATGTGCTTTTCTTTAAATGTCAAATTATTAATAATAATTTTGAAATTTGTGAACAAATTTATTGTGTTCAATTGTACTGCGCGTACGTTTGATTTTTAAACGTTTGATATTTTAAAGGAAATCAACTGTCCAAAATGTGGTGAAGTGTGCAAAACTTCTTCTAAAGGTAATTGTCTATTATATGTCCTTCCTCTCCACAAATTCCTTGCAAAATTTCGTCTAAAGGTTTGAGGACCGTATTTCGTTGCCATTCCGTAGTGCAAATGGACAATAAGAAGAAGAAAAAACAAGAAGTTAAGTGCAATTTTGTAGAAAGTGTTCGCAAAAACACTTTTTTTGCTGGTAAGCTTGAACAGCTGCTGAATATTATCCGGTTTATTTGAGCAGAGTTGCAAACGATGAAAGCTTTCGAGATTTCCATAAGGACATATCGTAATTTAAAAGAGTGGCTCGAAAATATAGCAAAACGAGATCATAAATGAGCGGAAATGTTTCCTTTTCTTGTTACATACATCTTCTGTACAGCAATATTATATTTATTCCTCAGGATTCTGATGCTGAGGCTTAAAAAAGAGGGCTGAGAGCAGCAGGTGTGGAGTAGACCTTCTGGGAAAACTACAATAAAAAAAAGGCGCCTTAAACTTTACCTCTAATAGGTGGTGTGGAAAAAAGTTTAATTACCCGAGATCTTTTTGCTATTGGGGTTGAGTTGATCACAAATTTGTAGAAATTAGCGCCGCGTTTTTCAAAATACTAATTTATAGGAGATGGATGTAAGCGCGCCTTCAACTTTACATCTAATGCAGGGTTCCCCAAGAAGAGAGCGCTAAAATGTAACTGTGTCTCTTTCTAAAACACAGTGAAGCATGATTTCGGCAAGCACTCGGTGTGCGCCAGGGGCTATAGCTGGGGATTCAAAATTCATTTAAAAAAAAACTATGGATTACCGCCAATTAATTTTTGCACGTAAATTCATTATAATTCGCGGTCCATCGAGGAAAATTAATTTCGGAATTTTTGGAGAGGAAGGACGTATAATAGACAATTACCTTTAAATGATTTCTTCTTGACGATCTCGTCGAGCAAAGGGGGGTTTTTGGTCTTTTTTGCTCATAACTTGAGAACTGATCATTCGATCTGGTAATGCTAATTACTAATTTCTATCTCTCCAAGGCACAAACTGTGGAATTTATGACATTTTTTTTCAAATTGCGGGGCGGGAGAGGGCTGGCAAAAATTTAAAATCAACTTGATCTGCCTGCAATTATAAGAAGTTTATGTTCCATACATGTCAAACCTGTATCTCTTACCATGTCTGAGATCTGTTTGTTCATATGGACGGACAGACCGACATGGCTATATCGACTCGGCTGTTCATGCTGATCAAGAATATATAAACTTTATAGGGTCGGAAATGATTCCTTCTCCCTGTTACAAACTTTTGCACAAACTAATTATACTCTGTGTACCTTTGGTACGGAGCAGAGTTTGCATTATTCGAATAAAGAATCATCTGGATAACTACTTAAAATAAATTTTTTTTTTTTTTTATTTGTGAATAATTTAATATAAATAACGATCGTTCGAGTAATATCTAGATAGCATTATTCGTTATTTAAATAAATTATTCGACAAATAACTTTGGAATAAACTAATTGTCTACAAATTTACAAATTTATTCGAATAAAAAACTATTTTGCACAAGTATGTATTTGAACCTTCTGTCATTGTTAGAAATAGGTGTAGTTCATAAACAAAAGTATATCCTCAGCAAAGGGCTTATTTGTGAGTATAAAATTAATACTTATTTGTATTTAAATTTACAAAACCGTTATTCTCAAAGGAAAATGGATGCACGATTAACTATTTTGGATGGTACATTTTTCAAGCTTTTGAACACGGAGAAAAATGAGGACGTTGCCTGCGCAAACAGTGTGAGGTGCCAGCCCAGCAAAGTGCAAATGAAAGGAAGCTTAAGCTTGAGCTCTTATTTTTTAGCCACCTAAAACGCAATCATGGCGCCGAGGCTCATCATGATTATAAGATATATTGCGCCGCCAAAAAGACTAAGAATGAAGCTACTGTGGAGGGCATTAGCCAAACTGAATTTGATGACAATGTTACAAAAATTTTTAAATGCAATGATCCCAATAAGAGCCATAGAGGACCAATTCTTCCTTTAAATATTTAAGAGTCTGGATATTGAAAAGAACAGACTAAAACTAATGAACCGCCGAGCACTAAAGAAGAATAGTTGATGTATGTGGAAGATAAGTATGCCGTTATTGCAAAAACGAGTGAGGCAGCTTTTATATGCACTACTATCGATATATGGTCAACAAAAAAACGTAGCTTTTTGGGTGTGACAGCTCAATGGATTTCTGAGTGCCTAATACGAGAGTCAAAATCACTGGCTTATCGCAGATTTGAAGGACGGCACACATCGGAATTTTTACTTAACAATAGTAAAAATAGTTGCTACTGTTACAGACAACGCAAGCAATTTCGTTAAAGCATATCGGAAATTCGGAGTCAATCTCGAAAACGTTATTAATGAGTCTGAAGAGCAATCGATTGACCAAGAAGATTAATTTGAAGAGGAATGTTACTATAACGAAATGGATTTATTTAAAGAAATTAAATTTTCAAGTCATATCAGATGTTGCTCACATTGTTTACTGTGTACATTTAATTTGTCCAAATAAATGAAGGGACGACCTGTCTGTCCTTCTAGAACTGGAGCAAGCAATTAAAACATTATAAGACAATTGCTGATGTTGGCGGCCAAGAATGTGTCTGACAAAAATTCGCATTTTCGCAAACCTGCTTTCGTTTTTTTGTCATCGATATCAGTCACCAACATTGGCAGGTGCTCTATAGGCATCAGTAAAATACGTGTCCTTTTTTGGATTTCGACATGATTAATATAACAATAAATTGGACAAGTTTTATGTAGGTTTATAAAGCGAATCTATATTTATCCGTGATAAATTTATTCGTCAATAATTTATTCTGATACGAATGATTTTTTTTGAACAAATAAAATTAATTTATCTTTTATTTGTAGTTTATTTTTCAAAAAAAACATCATTTTTATTTTATTCGTATAAAAAATATTTTTTTGGAAAAAATTATTCTTTATCCGTATTCAAATAAAAATTGCCAACTCTGGTACGGAGTATAAAAATGTAACATGTTAGGCATCGCCAAGTATAAATTATCCGATTACCTAGCTGTCAAATTGGCATCGTCGCATCGTTCGTTATAATCAAAAAAATCATTTAATTTTTAAAATTTATTTGGGATTTTTTTAGCTGGCTCGAGGTCAAAGTTTTTTACGTGCTTATATAAAACAAACAAACGAGTTTTTGTTTTTCCATTGGAAACATATTTTTAAAATTTGTTCAATTTGGAACAAACATTTATATTTTAAATAAATTTGAGTCGGGCGAATATTTCCTAATGAAGACTTCTGGGCGGATGTATGGCGATACTATAAGAAGTTAATTGATACCACACCGAAAGAACCACAACAACAAGAAATAGAAATCCGAGTATTGCCTTTGTGTGTGTGTGTTCGTGAGAATCTGATGCACACGAGATCATTCTTCGCCAACAAAACAATCTACGCTAAGGCTCACTCATACATATTTATTGTTGAGTTCGATTTTTCAAGGGGCATAGGAGAGAAAGAAAAGAGGAAAAATATACCAAGTGGCTGCTGGAATATACTAGGTTCTCCAATAAGAGAGAAAAATGTGACTGTCTCTATCTGTGGTGCATGTCTTTGGTAAGCATTCGGTGTGAACTGCCAAATGTGTTTACCCCCCAGGGACTATGATTGGGAAACACTGCAAAATACTTTGGTTTGTGCTATGTCTCAGTGCCTACCGGCGCGGCCATCACTATGGACAAGCCAACAACGAATGCATGGTATTCGCTCTAATCAAAAATAATCATTTTATACCTAAATTTTTTTCGAATCAAAAAAAGATGGGGATGTGTTCTAATCGATTCTTCTACTTTTAATTTCTCCATAGTTACTTCTTTTCTGGTTTCTTTGTTCAATATTAAACAAAAATTCTCGAAAATGGAACATCTGGTGTACTAAATTTCTAAAAATTCTTGATTTAAATTGATATTTAGAAATATATACAGGCCTGCCCTCAATCTCACTTCTACGGCAAATATCCGAGAGTGGCTATGATTCGTGTTCTTAAGAAAGTTTGGTATACGTTGTGGGTTGAAATAAAAAGTTATTTGCACATAATGCACTCTTGCAGTTGCTAGACCTACATAAAGTAAACTTTCATTCAATCTGTGATCAATTTAGACATTGTTAGTTTAATTTGATTTGCATTTAAGACTTTAAATGATATAAAATGAATTTATTTGATTGGCTTAACTGCAGTGCTTTCCATATTTAACGCATTCATAAAACTGGGGCCAACGACCAGCTGAGAGATGTGAAAACTTCCATTTCGGCACTAATGCCGCACACTTACCCCTCGTCTTCGGGAAGCGGCAACTCATCACAGCCATTGCCCACCACTGCATCTTCAATTTCAATGCTCTCCTGATGCTGCACCACCTGTTGGGCGCCAGCAGGTTTGCTGGGCACGTCGCTTGGCGCCGCCGTCGGTTTTTTGGTCTTTTTGGCTCGCTTAATACGCTCATCCAGCATGGACAAATCCTTCTCATTAAGCTGACCAATTAGCTTGTAGATCTTCTCTCCGGCAAGGAAATAGGCCTGTACAATACAATTGAGAGCCGCGTTTCGCACAGAGTTGTCACGATCCGAGATCTGGCGGGCAATCTCTTTCAGAGCCACCTGCTGCGAGGGCTGACAAATGCCCAGGCCATAGGACTCGATGAGGAAAGACAATTCGTCCAGGCACTCTGTGCGCTGGCGGGCATTTTTGGACTTGAGTCCATCCATTACATAGGAGAAAACCTTTGTAAATGGATATACCAGCATAATCTGGCGCAGTACACGGCGCACACCATTGCGAACAGCGTCCTTAGGATCACCTATCTTCAGCAGCAGATGGGGAACAAAGCTGCTGCCCTCGTTCTCAGCAAGAATGTACTCCAATTCAACCAGCATCTGAAATACCTGCATCAGATAATCGAGACCCTTAATTAAAACAGAAGGGTTCGTATCGTAAAAGCGCAGGGTCAGCCATTTGAGTATCAAATCCAGATTGCAGATTAAAGCCTTGCTATTGTGGGGCAAGTCCTCACTCAACTGTTCGATAACTTTCAAGTGATAGCTGGAATAAGTAAAGGGGAAAGAGAATAAGGTTACAGCAGGTTGAAAACAAGAGAGAATGAAACCCACCGGAAGTCATCGTGGAACATGTTGGCCATCAAGGCCTTGTTTACATTTGCCGTAGTCATTTGTTCTCGCAACAGTTCCGAAAACTCTTCCCGAGGAGTGGTAAAAGTCCATTTTAACACACGCATCTTTTGCTCATCAATAAGTCGCTGATTCTTGGTATTGTTTACAGCCAGCAAGGGCGAGGTGTCCACATCTTCATCTTTTTTACGCGAGGAGGGAGCTGTGGCTTTATCCCCGGCCCCAGCATTGCCTGCAGCTGCGGCACCCTTGCTCGCTCCTGGCTTGGGCAACCCTGATCCGCCTCCACCTCTCACTGTCTTTTTGGTTTCCTCTGGAATGGGGGCCTGTTGTTTGCCCTTAGGTAGCGGCTTGACTGGCAAATTGGGTCGAGCCTTTTCCAGCGCAGCCATTATATCCTTTTTGGAAGCGGGCTTCTGTTTATCCAGGGCTCTCACCATGGCTTCAAAGCCCAGATGAATCATTATGCCCAGGACCGCTTCGTTAGAGAACTTGCGCACATCCGCATTGCGATCACAGATATGGGCATACAAATGGGGCACCATCGAGTTAAGATCGTCTTTGGATACAGACTTGGGCGGCAAAGGGGGCAATTTCTCGGCCAGCCAAGACCACAATTCTGTTTTGAGAGCAGGCGAGCCACTTTTCAAGGCATCGGCAATCATTTCATTTTCAAAAAACTCCTTGTAGCCGCCCTTTTCCCCAAAGCTATTGATACAATTGAGAGCAGCAGCCCGCACAAAACTCTTATTGTCACCCAAAGCATGCAAGAAGCCGGGAAAGAGTGTACGTACATGACTGCGACAACCGGCACCCATAGCGGTGGCCAGCTGTTCACAAATCGAAAGTGCCGTCTGAGCTATTTTGGCATTTGAGTCTACCAGACGATGGGCCAGAGCCGGACCCAAATCACCAATACTGGGCTTGATCAGCTTGGCCTCGGAAATGATGGCCTGCAGTTTGGTCAATCCCTCGTTGCGTGTCTTCCAGTCCTTATCGGACATCTCCTTGAGCAGGGACTCGGTGATTTGCGGAGCAATATCGACCCTTGGCAATAGATCGGCCAGATTTATTTGCTCTTCAGTTTCAGCCGGTTCATCACCGCCATCCTCGTCCGTTGGACTAGAGGCCTGACTATGTTGCACTCCTCGCACGGGCCTGGGCGGTTTCTCGCCCACATTTTTATCAAATTCTGTCTGAATCTGCGACTTTAGTGCCGGTTTTTCGCTATCGAAAAGCAACATTATGGAATTACCCATATACATCGCCATGGTGCCAACCAGTAAAATGGCGGCCCCACGCACTGTGGGGTTCGTGCTCTGCACACCCTTGCGCACTTCTTCTACGAGCATTTTCGGATGGAGTTGGAAACCAAATTCGATTATAGCCTTATTTACCCAGTTAAAAGCCTCTGATTGCACTTTCGGAGACTTTTGCTCAAATGCAAAGCTGAGCATCTTGCCCACCACATACTCCAGTTTAGTGGCCTCCGCCATGGCGGTGAGTACATCGGCAGCAGCTGCGCCATTTTTGGCATCCGCCAACTTCTCGGTTATCTCGTTGATTACCTGATCCACAGTTACTGTGGTCAATGGATAGTTTTCGGCCACGCTACGTATGATGTCTAGTTTGTATTTGAGCACCTGGAAGTTCATCTCCTTGAGGCCGGGTTTCCGAGTGCTGATTGTGCGCACCAGAATTTGAGATAATCCGGGCTGTTTGGCATCAAAGCTGGTGATCATGCCCAGAAGGTTCTCGACCGCATTCAAGCGATTCTTCCAGTTGGAATCAACCAGGCCATTAAGTATTTCGGCAGGCAACAGCTCGTCCGCCTTATCCTGCACTTCCTCGGGTGTCAATTCACGCTCAGTGGCCAAGGATTTGCCCGCGGCCTTGGAAACGGCAGCTGGCGCTGCGCTAGCTGTTGCAGCTGGCTTTTTAAGTATCTTGCGTGCGCCTGTGGTAGCCGGACGGCCCACCGGCTTGGAGTCAAGGCTTCCTGCCGTTGGCTTGGCAATAGCTGCCGACTTTGCTGCTGAAGGCGCTGTGGCGGGACGCGACTCCTTCTTTGGTCCAATTACTTTGATCTTAATTTCGGCCTTATCGTGACACTCCTTGATCTTAACCATTTTCAGGGGGTCAACATCCACTAGCAGCGGAGCCAACGCTTTCTCACTCATCAGCTTCATGAGTGTACCCAGTGCCTCGGCGCTGCTGTCACGTACCGTTGGATCCGGCTCGTTCAAAGTCTTTATTAGAGTGGAGGTCAGCAGCTTGATCAGTTTTTTGTTAATCAGAGTTGGCTGAGTGCGGCTAATAGCGCGTGCCAAAAACAAAGCTGTCTCGGATTTTACACTTGGGTTCTTATTGGCCAACGCCTCCACTATGTTTTCTTGTTGCGCTTCCAATGTGGTGGAGGTGTAAACCGAGTCCATGGCCTCCCGCAGAGCTGCCACCACATTGGGTTTCTTCTCCTTGAATTTCTCTAAAAGAGCTGGCACACAGGCCTAAAAGTGAAATTGGAATTAGGTAAAATCTAACCCAAGGAATTGTTCTATACTCACCGTAGCATAATTTGAGAAGCGTTTAGCCAATCCTTTGGCCAACATGCCCAAACATTTGCCTGCCAAGGCCACCAACACCACATTCGAGTCCTTGGTAATGACCTTCTTTAGAGCGCTCACCAAAGCTCCATACTCGCCACCCTCCAGCTTGGGATGATCAGTTAGCAGCTTCTCTAGAGTGTCCAGCGACTCTTTGCGCAAAGTCCACTTTTTCTCTTCCAATTTGTCGTAGAAATCTTTTGGTAATTTGCTGAGTATGTCAACAGGATCAATAAGATCCAAGGGATCGATTTCCTCCACTCCCGCATCACCATCGTCATCTGCAAGTCGAATGGAATGAATTAAAATTTTTAGAAAGTTAATTTAGACCAATGTGGTCTACCTTTACGAATAACCGTAATCTTAATCTTCATCATGCTATGCGATCTTTTTTATTTTGGCTATTTATATATTAACAAAATTTCTAGCTGCAGTTTTTTTTTAGTTAAATTTTCGGCACAGTTTTCTTTGATTTAATGTTAACATATAAAGAAATGCTTTATGATAAAATTTTGTTTTCTCAAATTTAAAATTACTCATTAAATTGATTTTACCCAAAGCTTCTCTTAGGGTGTTGGCTTGTGTGCTTCTAATTGTCGCTAAAAATAAAAAATCCATAAAGATTACTTCAATAGGTCCAAAGATATGGACTGCGCTGCTGGAAAATCATTAATTATGGATTCCAATGTTGACAGACGGACGGATAAAGCTCAATCGACTCAGCTCGTCATGCTGATTAAGAATATATCGCTTACTCACTTCAGGACTTACATAACTGAAAAAATACGATTTTTGACTTAAAGATGCAGAAATATTCGCTGTGTTGGGTACAACTTTGTGTAAAATTTTCATAATGATATCAGGGGGTCTACTAGTTTATTATATTTTACTAGATTAACTCCAAACTAAAAGAACCAATTTTGCTGGGTTAAATCCATAGAGAACTTTAAAAACGTTTTTCTCAAAATGGATTCAAATGTTTGAATGGATCAAAATGGAGTTATGCCAGTAATGAAGTAAGTGAGCGATATATTCTTTTGGTCTTCGGAGATGATTCCTTATATGCATTTAAAACTTCTGGGCAAAATTATCATACACTTTTCGAGTGATATAAATAGAATCTGATATAATCAAAAATCAATGCCAATTTTAGCATTTATTCATATCCCATTTTGAGATAGTCGGTTGCACAGTCGCAAAAGCTAAATTTTTCTCATTATTTTTAACAGGAACCGTAATCATAAGACAGCGGATTTTACATATTTGCATATTTTGAACCGCTTGTCGGATTAAATTTCTGATTGCACACATCTTATTTTTATTGAAAAATTATGTAAGTCCGTTAAAAACTATTTTTATTGCATAAATTGCATATTTGCATATTAAAAATCAAAGGCGCTTTATAAGTAGAGCGGAAAGTGTCTAAATTGGCCTCTAAAGACAGAAATTTTTCGATTTATAGCATTTTCATCAAAATAAATCATCCCGTTCAGATAGCGCGGATCTTGGATTAGTATATTCGCCATCTGAGCATATAGTCCAACATATGATCTAATTTTGTGATTTTTATGGAATTTTAATCAGTTTATTTGCCAAATATAATTATCAAATAACCGCGCTAGCTTAAACGGGATGATTTATTTTGATAAAAATGCCATAAATCGAAAGATGTCTGTCTTTAAAGGCCAAATTAGACACTTTCCGCTGAACTTATGTAGCGCCTTTGATTTTTTAAAAATGAATTGATATGTACTTAATCGCAAATAGTTCATAAACTCACATATTTATGCCTAGTGTGGCCTCCATAAATACTAAAGTGCCAAAAATTTAACTATTTCGTTTTTCCGCCATATCTTGGAAACAAGAGCTGATGGAGCTAAACCGAAACCAGTTTTGTGATCAGTGAGCATTAACTTATCATATTTTTAATTCAATTGGGCTGCACCTCACAAAGTTGGTCATTTTGTTGGCCTGTGTAATCTAAGCTTACATTTTTTTTGCACTGTACGATCTGTTTACCCGTCTTCGTGTCACTCTAAACAAATGTTTAAATATCTTTAAGCCGATTCGCGGAGACTTCTTATTTACCCGTCTTTAATTGCCAACCATTATATCTTCGTGATAGTCTACACAAATCATAAAATTTTGTATATTCCAATTTACCCGTCCACATTATTTTTTAAAATTTTTTAAAAATTTCGCGACTTTCGGACCGTTGGATCTAACCATTTACGCGTATACAATCGCCATCTATCAAATCTTAATGATTCCCAAAAATCATAAAATTTGGCGAATTTTGCAAAAAACCAAGCTTAAATAATAGTTTTTGACTATAAGGCTTACACTTTCTATATTTACTCGTTTACTATTGCCGTCTATTAAGTCTTCAAAATTATCTTTGCTTATATGAAGAATTTGCAAATTTCGCGATTCCTTGTGCCGTTCCATCTACACCTCCTATTTACCCGTCTACATTGCCATCCATCAAATCTTCATAATAATCATCGGTCATACGAAAAATTGGCAATTTTGGATTGTTCAATCTACGCCCATTTTTTTAACGCCTGCGCTTTCATAAGTACTCAAATGAAAATTTGAAAAATTTCGCGGTTTTTAGTCTACACCTCTTATACACGCGTCTTCAAGTGCTATCTATCCAATCTTCACGATTATCTTAGGTACTTTGATTTTCTTGACCATTTGATCTACTCCTCCTTTTTACTTGCCAGTTTACGCGTTTTTATGATACTTATGAAACTCAAATGTGAACTTTTGATATTTCACGATTTTTTTGACCATTTGTTCCTTTACAGTATGTACTCGTTTACTATTGCCGTCTATTAAATCTTCATAATAATCTTAGCTCTTAAGAAAAATGTAAAAATTTTCTAATATTTTAGAACGTTCACTATACACCATGTATCTAATCTTGATAATAATTTTTATTTGTTATACATTTTACATATTTTGAATTTTTTTTTTTCAATATTTTGCATATTTTTTGAACATTTTGATTATTTTCTTACATATTTTGCATATGCAAAATACAATATATATGTATTTACATTAAATATGCAGTTTTCAATGAAAAGTTCGTTATTTAATTAGTATAAATCCACATGTAAAATCGGCGATCTGACACCGGCTTTTAATAGATTTCGGCAAGCTAAGACTATCATGTATCATGTACCAAGTACATGATATCAGTGTCAAGGCAGACTAACTTGAAAAAACGTGTTTTCATTTAAACAAATGGGCAGTGTAATAACAAATATAAGGAAAGATAAGGAAGGTAAATATTTTGGTTAACTGCTTTGGTTCTTTCTCGTCCATTAGCAATAAATAAGCATACAATTTTTTTGAATAAATTCGAGTTTCAATCGAGAATAAATCGAAATTTTTGTGGCCGTGTGTGGCCCTCGGAACATCTAGTAAAAAAAGTGTTTTTCTTTCTATTAGTTTTTCGAAGTATTTTTTTTAAATATTTAAGAAGTTTTCCCCACTGTTCATTTCAACGACTACGAGTTTTAGATGTAGCCACAGTTCATTGAAGCCACCGATATTTAGTTGGGTACTCTGCAATTTTTATCTGGCTATAAGCAGTGTCCAGAATGCTTATCAAAATTTTAAATTCTAACTTTTCGGCAACAGAATCAGAGTGCAGCAGCTTCTTTTTGTAAAAGTAAATGGGGAATTCTCTGCACGCGAATTTGATTTCACTAATTTATAAAAATAAAAAAAATTAATGACCCATTTCAACTGAAATATTTTTGTAGTGTAGTTTGGAATGGTGATCTCAAAAATCAATTTAAAAAATTTTTTTAGGGCTCCGTTTTTGAAATATGAATTTTTTCACTTTTTCGGTAGGTGCTCTTTCATTTTAAGCCATATCTGACTACATAATTGTCAGATAAAGTCAAGCCAGATATGAATTGAAAGGTAATTCAGCTGCCAACAATCGCGTCAAACATTGTTTTAAAATCGGTTTAGTAGTTTTGATTCAACGACCAAATATATTTCAAAAAATTAAATTTTTTGCTCAAAAATGCAAGATATTTCATTTTTAAACGCCTAGAAAAAATATAAAAAAATCCAAAAAATTTATTTTTATTTTTTCTACTTAAGAACCGCACTTTTACGAGGACAATAAGGTATTGGTGAGGAAAATCGTGTCACACGTACCGTAGAAGAACCAACAGTCAAATTTGGGTATTTTGTGGTTCCACAAAAAAAAAAACTTGTATTTTTCTTCGTCTTTTGGTCACTTTATTAAGTTAGCGAAAAAACCAAAACAAAAATTATAATCAAGAACCGAACAAAAGTCGAAGCAAACGGAAATTGATCACAGCTCCTGTGTTTGTTCATAGATTTTGATAATCGTTATCTGTTTTTTTTTCGTAGAAGTGCGATTCATTTTTTTTATTTTTTTTCCAGGCGTTCAAAAATGTAATTTCTCGCATTTTCGAGCAAAAAATCTATTTTTTTGAAATATTTTTGGTTATTGTATTCAAACTACTAAGCCGTTTTAAAAACAATGTTTTACGCAATTACTGGCAGTTTAATTACCTTTCGATTCATGTCTTGCCGACAATTAAAAAGTGAGATATGGCTTAAATGGTAAGAGCGCCTACCAAAAACATGAAAAAAATCATATTTCGAAAACGGAGCCATGAAAAAAATGAAATCGATTTTTGAGATCACCATTCCAAACAACACTAAAAAAAAATTTCAGCAGAAATGGGTCTTTTTGGCAGTAAAATAGTGTTATAGAGGGCGGATATCTTGAAAAATGTGCGAAAATGTTCAGACTTGTTAAAATTTTTGATTTTGAATGCACGTTTTTACACTTTTGAAGAGGGTAAATTAAAATTGTCCAGATGTTTGTAACGCTTACAATCGTTAGAGCCTCGGATTGCACTAATAGAAAAGACAAGTTGATAAAAGAGATATAGCAATTATACTTTTTGGGATCCTGACCTTGAGCTGGCTAACATCTATTTACATTTAAAAAGGTCGCAAAACCTAAAACAGTAGACTTGTTGTAGGTTCTCAAAAAAATATTTAACATCGGCTCCTGGTAATGTTCTATTCCCTGGTTGAATTTTGATGTGTATCCTAAAGATTTTTCTGTTTATAATACGGTTCCGTAGCTCTCTAAACCATTTCAAAATTGCAAAGCGCTTTCCGACAGGTAAAAGCTACAATTGAACTGCTTTAAAATTTGTTATAAAACTCCTGTAACGGTATGGAAAATATTTAAAAATTTTGTCAAATAAAAATTTTATATTTCAAATGTTCATTTTAATAAAAATGTCTGTTTAAATGGGTAAGGGCTTACGCTTTCGCTTGATATAAAACAGTTTCTTGAGGTTCTTTTTTTTAACATCTAAACGAATCTTGCAGCCTATTTTTGGGGAGAGGGATAACAACAACACAATTTAAAAAACAGAAAAACAAAAACACAACAGACTACAATTTAGTTAAAGGCTTTACCATTGCCCGGATCCTCACTGGCGGCAGCTTCAGCTACTTTTGCCTGCTTTTCCTGCTGAGACTTGAGATATCTGTAAGTTAAACGAAATTTGCATATCACCGAGTAAACAAGGAACGGTTGACTTCAACTTACCTAGAGGGCTCTGGACGCTCGCCTTTTAATTTATCGAATTCATCCTCCAGCTCTTTGAGCGTTACCTGTGGCAATGTGGAAATCTGTGCCTTCATGGCAGCTCCAATCCAACGATAGATCTCCACGGCCAGCTGTTTGCCTTCATCACGCACCGCTTTGTCACGATCGGACATGAGGGGGGCCAGTTTTTTTATCAGCGGCTTCACCCCAATGACCTTGTGCCCAAAAACTCGTAATGCCAATGTGGTGGCCGCCACACAAGCCGAAACTATTTTGGGATTCTTATGCTCCATACCCTTGACAAGTTCCTCGACAACTGCATCGTGTTTCTCGATCTCTACATACATGAGCGCAACCTGCACCGATAGTTCCTTGGTTTTGGTTTTGGGTGCTGCAATACATTTCTGAACTATGCCGGTCATTACATCGCCCACAGTGCGACCAGCCAGGCCACTGTTTGCCACAAATATCAAAGCCGCCTCCAGACCCTTCTCCTGGGCGAGGGCATTCGAGTCCACAACCATTTTTTTGATAAGTCCCGCAAATTTTGACCATTCCGGTGACTTTTCATCATCCAAATCGAGAAAGATTTTCGCCGCCTCCTCATAGCCATCGACACGGGCTTTCCACAGTTTGTGCACGCAACGCTCCTCCACAGGTAGCTTCTTGTATTCGGTATCCTCGGCCATATTGATGATGAACTGGGTTAGTTTTTACTCCGATGGGGCTCAACAGACACGCTCAAGATTCTAAATGAATAACGAGAATGGAGAAGAATTTTTTGGTTGGGTTTTAAAATGTTAAACGCAAAATCTCAGTGGAGCAGAACTGGACCGGAGTGCCGTCAGCAGGAGCAAAAAAGCAATCAAAGTAAATGTTTCAAAATTGAGCTTAATTGCGGATGAAATCTTTCAGTGACTGTCGTCGTCATGCCCGAGCAACTGCAACCAACAACCGAGAGGCGACAAAATTAAATGGGTCGCCGGACCATATTTAGATTTGGCTTTCAATATACCCTTGCAGAGGGTGTTGAAAAATTGGTGTGATGTTTGTAACGAAATGTATGCTTGAAATTATATGGACGATTGAATAACTATTCGGCCAACAACCAAAGACACTTATTTTTTACCGATTTTCCGATTTATAAAACAAAATACCAAATCTAAGTTTTTAGACTTAAACTCATTCCATAAGGGGCCAACTATGAGCAGGTAACTTCAATTTTGAACGCCTGGAGTTCTTGGAGTAAGACCAGACGAAATGATGCTAAGACTACAGCCCTGTTAATACAAGTTTTGGTCTTTTGATACTTGGTCTTGTGGTAGCTCTCATTTTAGATATTTTGTTGCTAGATCTGTCAATTTTGAAAGAGGTCTTAAATCTTATATTTTTGGAAATGCTATAGCTACGAATCTGGCAATATTTAAATTGTGTTTAGCTCTTTGTAGCTCTATCTTTACTTTATGTCGCAGTGCAAAATAATGAGTATTTATTCCCCTGTTTGGTAGAACGCCTTAGAAATTAATGAAGCAGTAATGAATTATTGCAAAATCATTAGAAAAAGCTCAAGTTCATGAGTGGACCCCGGATTTTATGCAAAATCACATTTTGAACATGTGGACCGAAGTAAGTTCTGATTGCACTCAAGTCTAATTCAAAAAATAATAAGAATGGACTTAAGAAGTTTTTTTACCTACATATTTTCCGACATATTAATTCTGAGCTCTTCCATTAGTTATGAAATAAATTATTTGGCGTGGTTTAATTTTCGCAGGGGGACCTTTCCAAAATGGGTTAATAAAGTTTATAAATATTTAAATTTCAGGGTCGACCTATTGATATGCGCTGTCATTGTACGTGTGTTAAAACAGTTCACATATTAGATGCGGCAGATGCCAGAGCAATTGGAAATCTTAAAGACAACTCACTCCAATCGGATCTGCTATCCTTCAACAATTATTTTGAAGCCTTGCCAAAATACTTCTTCAGAAGCCTGAGAACTCATCGAATTCACTTTAGAGTTGGATGGAATTACTGAAAGAAGGTAATACGGTATTGAATAGGTTTCCAAATAGTATGGAAATCGAGTTTCGAACTTAGTTAAAACAAGTTTTGAAAGAGCCCAGATTTCCAAACTATTAAAAAGGTCAACGACCTTTATTTTAAAATATAAAGTAAAGTAAAAAAAAGTTTAGATTATGGTAACATTCTGTAACTAAAATTATAAATAATACTAGTCAATAAATATTATGTAAACTTTAGCTCAGTTTTCACTTAAATTCGCATTGCGGGAAATGGCGTTGCCTTGTATTGAACGCATTGTCTAGGAAGTCTGCAATTACCCAAACAATTATATTGGTCTAGTTAAAAGTATAACTCCAGAATTTCGACATGTTTTATATGTATGGAAAGGCAAATGAAGCCATGGTTTCTCCAGCGGAAAGCCTACAGAAGATTTATTCGGGAAAATAATGAAACGGTACTGTATAGGCAACCAGCTCTTTTTGATGTATAATGAATAAGTTGTTTACAGTTGTGAACGAACGCAACTTTGTCGGACCTAGAGCCAGTGTTGTTTTCGACATATCTAACATATTTTTGAAATAAAAAAAATTCATATTTCTGATGTCGTTTTTATTTAAGAACGGAGAACGACGAAATATTCGTTTCGATACATTTTTTCCCATTTCACCCGACTGAACTATTGTGACGACGTCAAGAATTTCAGTAAAAAAAAAAAATAAATACTACAGGAGAGATGTTGAAAAGATGGGTGAAAAAATTTTATTTGTTTTAAATAAAAGTTGTGGAAGAATAGAAAAAAAATATAAAATATTTTCCTCTCTTCTTCTTTACATTGGCAGCTTCTGCAGAAGTCGTTAGTGGGTTACGCCCAAGCGAGCTGCATGCCTGCCGATGAGGCAGTGACCCGTAAGGGCCCCAATCAGAATTGATATGTTTTCTCTACTTTGGCGCAGAAGACTGTTGGTTCGTTTTTGGTTGAACGTTGGCCACGTTTAATGTGACGTTTCATTCCTTGTGAGTAGTTTAAATGAGGCTAAGGGCATCCCTATCAAGCTCTTATCTGGGAGGAGCTGAGTGGTAGTGCCCTGTCTTGCCAGTTTGTCGGCTGACTCGTTTCCCTCAATGTTGCGGTGTCCAGGCACCCAGATGAGGTGGATACGGAGATGCTGAGCGATCGCATTTAAGGATCTACGGCATTCCGTGAGTGTTTTGGCGTTATTGTTGTGCGAGTCAAGAGCCCTTAGAGCTGCTTGACTATCTGAGTAAATGTATACGTTCCCTTCATTGATCATGAGTGTGCTAAGGTATTTGGCGGCCTCCTGGATGGCAACCAATTCTGCTTGGTACACACTGCAATGATCAGGGAGCCGGAAAGAGATTTCCATATTTAGGTCTGTGGAGAAAACTCCCCTCCTACTTTGTTATCGAGCTTTGATCCATCTGCTCATAAATATTGATGGAATTTGCTCTGCTGTGGGGCAAGTTATCCCAGTCGAGTCTACTAGGGATATTGACGTCATAGAGTTTGTGGAATGACGTTGTGGGTATACAGTAGTCTGTAATGGCAGGAACCGCGCTATGGTGGTTTAGTATTGTTGAGTGTCCAGATTTACCCGTGTTCCAGGCTTCAGACTCTCTTAATCTCAGGGCTGTAATGCACGCTAACTGTTTAGACATCAAGTCTAAAGGAAGCAGATGAAATATGGTGTTTAGTGCTTCCGTTGGGGTGGTTCGGAGCGCACCGCTCATACATATTTCAGCACTTCTCTGAACCTTGTGTAAAGTGCTCAGGACTGATGGTTTCTCGATTGCTGGCCACCATACTAGAACTCCATAGAGTAATATGGGACGTACAAAGCCAATGAACAATTGCTGGGGAAAATCCCCATTTGCGGCCTATCGCCTGCTTACAAGAGAAGAGGGCAATGGATGCCTTCTTCACTCGCTCAGTAATATTGTCATGCCAGAGTAGTTTCCTGTCCAGTACGACGCCTTATATTGTTAAGTTTGGGAGGGATAAGAACTGGAACTTTGTATCTCGGTGTGAAGAGAACTAAAGTTCTGTCTTTTTCGGACTTACACACCCAGACATTAGTTTCGTAAATTTGTTTGAGTCTAGTAGCCTGAATATTATTATGATGGCTGTAAACTGGTTCGGAGTCCAACATCTCCAATGCGAGTCTGGGATTTTTGGGAAGTCCGAACCGAACCTGAACCCTAGCCGTTAAATATTTTACGCCTCAACCAAAACTCACTCACTGTAATCTCCAGAGATTTTCGTATAAACGATTGAACTTCCAACTGACATTGGACTACTTTATGTGTGAAGTGACAAGAATAAGACAGGCTACTGGATCATATGGAAGGAATAACGTACGCATTAAATCTACTTGGCTTTGATTAGACGGTTTCAAATCACTCAACTTTCGTCATCTAATCACATATACGGGGGTGCCACAGAAATCTCTAGAGATTTTGCCGACGGTTGGTTTGTAAATCTCTCGAAAAATTCGTTGGTGCCACAGAACTTCTAGAGATTTCATTTTCATGAGGTATTAGTTTCCATCCCTTAATCCGCTAGCTGTCATGTAGGGGGCGCCACTTCGGCGAAAGGCGCTAAAGAGAAAAGAGCTTTGCAAAATCTCCTAACAAAACGTTAGAGGTTTGAAACCAACCAAAAGAAATTTTTGTGCCACCTGAGAATTGGAATACGGTTGGAATTTGGTTGAAAGCGGTTTCTGTGGCACCCCCGATAAAGTCAATCAACTTTAATTTGAAATGTTAACGTTTATACGAAAACACTTTGAGATTTCTGGGACACTTATTTTGCGCTATAAATGTTCATTACGCTAAGTAAAAATGTAAAATTGGCGACAGCTCCTCCAACGGGGCCAAGCCAAGCTTCTCACATTTCGCTATTTTCAATATACAGGGTTGCCCATATTCGACGGACCCATCTGGCAACGCCATAACTTTTTGACAGAGATGTCAGATCGCTTAATGACATACCGCGTTTGAAGCGTCAGTCCAAGCAGATTTTTACCATGGAACAATACACGCCACGCCGAGCGCTCTGAATAGTTGAAATTTACATTCAACAGAACAAGTCAATTGTGAAAACTCAACGTGCTTTTAAAAAATTAAAAAATGAAGCCCATTTCAATTGAATGGGACCGTAAATAAGCAAAATTGCCGTATTTACGCCACTGAAAATCCTCAGGAGATTCAAGAAGTGCCTCTTCATGACGAAAAAGTCACAGTTTGGTGCGGCGTTAGTGCGAAAACGGTCATTGGGCCGTTTTTCTTCCAAAATGAAAATGGCCATGCTGTTACCATCAACCAGGAGCGTTATCGCGACATGATGACCAATTTTGTGATGCCAATTATTCGTCGAAAGCGTATGAGGCAGTTCTGGTTTCAACAAGACGGCGCTCCACCGCACACAAGTCGCATAACAATCGATTTTCTGAAGAAATTGTTTCCGGGCCGTTTGATGTCGAAAAGTGGTGATTTGGACTGGCCACCGCGTTCGCCCGATTTGACGCCGCCTGACTTCTTCTTGTGGGGATATTTGAAGTCAAAGGTTTACGTTAACAAACCAAGGACCGTAGAAGAGCTCAAGGACAACATTCGTGAAGAAATAGCCGCTATTCCGGCCGAAATGTTGGCGAAATCGATGGAAAATGCTGCAAAAAGGGCACAATACGCCATCAACGCCAGAGGCGGCCATTTGAGAGATATCATATTCAAAAATTGATGTAAACAAATCTACTTGGAACAAATTAAATGATTAAGATTGCCAACCGCCAAATTTTTTATTTTTTCTTTGATTTTAAAAAAAAAAAAAAATACGAAATTGCAAACATACAGGTTAATGTACTGATGTTTTTAGATTGAATGTGCGTACATATTTAGAAAGTTCTTAGAAAAACGTTCTCACATTTTACATGCAGAATTTTCACTTCTTATTTTTTAGATCCAAAAACAAATACAGCATGCAAAGAGAGTAAGTTCTGAATTGTATGATCCTCAAAAGGAACTAATTAATAAAAACATCAATGTTTCTTCACCAAATTCATATGAACAGGATATGTAAGCTTTAGCTAAGAAACTAGAAAATAAAGAATTAGTGACAAATAGCGCTCTTTGCTTCTTTTGGAGAAATTTAAAGATTGTCTAAAGATTGTTAGAGGTTTTTGGTAAAATCTCATTGTATGCAACTAAAAACGTGGCATATGTTGCCAGCATTTTATAAATTTCTGATCTCTTTCGGGTCTTTTTCGAGTTCTCGGTTTAAATCATTAAACAGTCATAAATGCGATCGTTTTCGATCATATATAATACATTTGTCGGGAGGTAATCGTACCCTTGCTTAGACTCTTCTTGAAGAGTCGTTAATAACCCGCATTTTTCAATAGTTTTGAATAATTTTTGAGTTATATTTCCAATCTTTTGCTAGTCGTTTTTGAGTCCTATTTTAATAAAAATCACATTTTGAGCTTTTGCTTGAGTCATTTTGAAGTCTTCTTTAAATCGCACATGAAATTAATATCTTTTTAATCATCAAAAGGGCTCGAAAAAGACTCATCTAGTTGATTTTGGATTAAATAATCCTCCAAATGCTAAGGGGGTTCAGATGGAACTTTTCTTTTCATGAAATGGTCTTTGGATCTTTCGAAAATGTCAGATTTTGCACTGATCCCGTCCCGTCCAGAACCCGAACAACAATTTTCAATTCAATCCCTACCCCTCACTTTTTTACAGGTCCCAAAGTTTCAGCCCATCTTTAGTTTTAACCCCTTAAAGAAACCGCTCCCAATTTTTTGCAGTGCACAAAAATGGAAGAAGGCTTAGACCTCACAAAAGTGGTCATTTAGTTTGGCCCGTGTAATTCTACAACTAGAAAGATGCCATGGGAGTTTCAGTAGCTGCAAGGGTATATAAAATTCGTTGGAGACAAAGTTATCTTTGCTCTTTTCTTTAGTTTTTTTTTGTATTTAAATGCAAAAATAGAATTGGGCGTGCGAAATGGTTCAGTCATTATCATTTTTTTTTGTGGCTTTTTGGGCTTGACAAATGCCAGGATTGGATATCACACGCAAACATGATGAACTCATCCCAAGCTTTAATTTTGGCTGTGGTTGTTGTTGTTGCTATTGCTTATTCCGGCAACTAATCTTTGTCTGTCTGGATGACACACACACGCATATTATTGTTTGCTTTGTGGGCAAATGTTTATGGAGGAAGAGCATTTCGAGAATCTCTGAAATCCTTTGCCTTTCCGTTCTTTTGTCAGCAGTTGGCGCCTCTCACACGCCCACCCTGCTCTACACTCTCTCACTGACGCGCACTCGCATTCGAATTAACGGATCAATCGCACAACAACAAATGTTAGTCAACAAAATGCCGCCGCATACCGTTTCTTTGCGACACGTAAATTAATATTGTTGATATTAATTTCCAAAATGGCTGACCTTAACGCAACCCTTCCGTATGTTCAAGTGCATTCCTTTGCCTTTGCTTAGAAGTACTCACCATAAACATTAACATGGAAAGCTGCGCAATGCAATGCAAAACTTCGATTTTTCACACACCAACACTCACGCACACACCAACACACACACACAAGTAAATCCACAAAAAGCAAACCGACGACGCAACAATAACAAACTAAATTAATGGCTCGAGACAATTTTTAGAGGTTGTGCCACTTGATTACAAAAACAGTTAATAGTTTAAATAAGAAAATGTTGGGTTTTTGTTGTTGTTTTTTCGAAACAGCGACCAGCGCGTCGTACGGCTGTGAAATAATTTACTCTTGTCTGTGTCAGTGTTGGTGCCTTCGAGCTGTCTTAGAGATGAGCAATTTTTTAGAGAGAGGTAACTGTGACCAAAGAGAATGAAATTACACAGATGGCGCATTTTAAGGATGAGCAATAGCAAAGAACTTTTAAAGCCACAGAAACTAATTAAAAATTATTATTATTGTTGAGAATAAAAATACTTAAAAATAATCATTATTGTGTAAGCAATTGAAATCAAAAATAATCATTAAAGATTAAGTTTTGACAATAGAGATGGGAGTGTTGCTCAATGTTATCTTTACTACTATCGATAGTTACGCGATGAATTCCGTGAGAATGTCAGTGATGCCAGCTATCGATAACAAAAACTAGCTATAGCCAAATAAATAACAACTTGCTGCCGATACTATCGCATGAACTCCAGGATTTTGAAATTTCAGGTGAACTTAAAACTTTCCAACTTGCCCAAGATTAATGTTTAATTATAAATTATTTATTAGGCGCGTTATCTCTAGCAGATGTATGGTATGCCCGCCCATAAATTCTATTAAATCCACCCCCGACTCCTTTCCCAATTCATCGATATTGATGGGCAGTGCTTGGAGTTTCCATTTCTTTAAAAGCGACTCAATTGACCAGTCGGCACTTCGCTCCTGATAGCTAAATATGAACTTGGCTCCACAATTTCGTTCCAACAAAAATGCCACCGTCACAATAATATCCTCAAACACGCTCGGATCGTAGAAACAATCAGCAGCTATGATCAGATCCAGCGCAGGCAAACGAAACACACTATTCAGGAGCAGGCCCCAGCTTACGCCCACCACAGCCACATCCACGCCCGGTTGCAGTTGATTGGCTAGACAGGATTTGCGGATGTGAGCCAACGATTTGGGCAGTATACAATTGTCGGTGAGCACCACTTGGGCATGACACTTGGCGGCCAGGATGCCAGGTAAAGCTGTGCCGCTGCCTAGCTCAAGGATGCGCATTCCCGCCAGTGTCTGACGTCGTTCCCAAAGAAAGTAGGCCAGAACTGGAGCACATGGCCAAGTGTAGAAGGAGTAGGCACCCTGCAGCAACTGCAAAAGGGAAAAAGTGTTTGTTTGGCTGAACATTTGTCAAGCAGCTTACTTACCTCGGGTATTTTGATTTCCAGGCGCTCGGCAACGCTGCCGCTGTTACTGCTGAAGACAAACTTGCGTATGTGCTCATTGCTGGCTGTGGCTGCCACAATTTCATTATCATCGCTGCCGCTGTTCATTTGAAAACGCATTTTAACAAAAACAGAAAGTAAACAACCTGTTTGCATCTAGAGATGTGCAATCTTGAAAAATCACTTATCGATTATTTTGCTTAGCTAGAGATGAACTACTACTCACTGCGACTGTGAATGGGAATGGTCTAAACAGAAAGTCACTGTGACTAGTAATACTTAAAAATTTTTTTAAAAAAAAACCATCCCCTATTGGGGTGGTTTATGTTCCGCGGCCCTTTAATTCAGCTCGCTGGGTTGGTAGGTCTTTTTCTTCTGAGACGAGAATGCTGTTTGCAGGGTGAGAGAGATTGTGCAAGTTCATTAGGTGCGCAAGAAGCTTCTCGGAATATTTGCGTTTCAGGTGTGCTGGTATTTCAGTTTCGACTAATGGGATCCTAGGATGTTGATACACTGTTGCGAATGTACCATGGCACTCCAGTGAGTGTTCTAAGATGGATTGTGATCTTTGAAGAATGTCCACACTGCCCTGCACAGGCATTTCCCCCATAGTTGCGAGCCATAAGTCCAGACTGGCTTTATGGCATGCTTTTGTACAGTAAATACTTTATATTCCAGTTTTAGAGGGGAACGGGAATTAGCCAGTGAAGGCTGTTGGCCTTTAGCTTTATTTCATGTTTTTCCCGAGTCTATGTGTTTCCGCCAGGTGAGCTGTCTGTCGAGGTGTACTCCAAGGTATACAACATCGTTTGATTAGTTATCGCTGTCGGTTTTAGGGATATCTGTGGGTAGGGGCTTGAGCTGAGTGTAAACGTCAATGCGTTTTTACACTTTTGCTCATTGATCTTTATGCACCAGTTGGCCAGCCACTCCTCCACATTAGCTAGGTGGCTTGCCAAAAGTCTTGATGCGCTAATTGGACATCGTGATCTGCCGAATTGCCGTGTCATCCGCAAATGTGGATATTGTTAGTCGGGGGGGCTGTTGGGATGTCTGCAGTACAATACATACAGAAAAGGACCGAGAACGCTACCCTGTGGCACTCCGGCTCCAATGGTGAACTCTTCCGTTGTGTTTTCATTTTGTCGGACAGAGAATACACTGCTGCTGACATAACATTCTAAGAGTTGCGTAGAGTATTTGGGGGAAGCAGTGTCTTAATTTAATAAACAAGACCGTCCAACCAAACGCGGTCAAATGTTTGGGTTAAATTTAGGAAAACACAGGAGCAGTATTCGTGGTGCTCATACGCCGTCCGAATTTCCGGGAAGCAAACGGTTGACTTGCTCAATGGTCCCGTGTTTTGCTCGGAACCCAAATTGATGTGAAGGAATTATATTTGTATGGGTGTATCAATTTTGCGAAGTAAGATCTTCAAATACTTTTTGATAGGCAAGGTAGAAGGCTTATGGGCTATATGATGACGCTTGAGTTTTATCCTTTCCTGGTTTTCGAATCATTATGATTGTAGATTTCTTCCACTGGAGTTGAAAAGTATCCACATCGCAGTATTAGTTGTTAGCCAAAGATCGTGAGAGAGTATGAAATGGCAGGATTCTGGTTGTTCCAGATCA